>CM071932.1:29511502-29626502 GCA_016081115.2 Rehmannia glutinosa | reverse complement strand
GGATTGGCCCGAAACCCTTTACTAAAAATGCACGGTTCATGCCTCCTTAGTCAGTTTTAAACTATTTTCAAGGGTGAAATAGTAAAATGACTTTATTGGTTTATCAATTTCAGTATCATTTGTATCCCCCAGTTTTATTCTCAATCTCCTAACATCAAACTGTTTTCAATATACTTGCCTCTTAAAAGTTTAAAATACATGTATTCTTTGGTACATTACTATAAAAACACATTCATTTGTACTCTTATTTGTTTGGTTGCTCATTGCTGGCGTAATCTCATCTCAGAATCTGACACGTCCGGCCCGATTTTTACTGGGTGGGCTGCGGATTGCGAGGCCCGGCCGTATGTTGGATGTGGCGCACCGACACTCACTCATATAAGTCATAAGCATTTGAATTCAAACAATGTGTTAAAGTAATTTCAATTTTCAAAAATTGTTTCAGAAGCTACATCCACTGGGAAAGAGGCACGTAGCCCCTCCTTTCGGTCACATTTGCTCCTTGGAATTCAAGACATCTCAGACCACCTTAATTTCAAACTTGAAAGTTATAATTCATCAAAATTTAATTTGCCCATGAACTATTTATTCGTCCAAGGTATAAATGTGAATTTACGTTTGATATTCTACAGTTAAACCTTAGTACCATATTATATGCTGTCATTTTCCCTTTCAATTTTCTGCAACAATCAGTGACATGATATATGTTTGGTCAATTTTTGTAGGATAGTTTATTTGCACGTACACCGAATTTAGAAACAAACTACCTTTAAAACTAATGTTGCGCGCGTACATACTACATAGTAAATATATCAAATTTAATTAAATATGGAAGACAAAATGAGTGCAAAAACATATTGAATTTTTACATAATTTTATTTTGTATAAATAAAAACTAATCAGACATTTTCTTAGTTGCATTTTATATCTGAAATACTCTTCTAAATATTAAATGTAGTATACTAATAGAGCGTTATACATATTTAAATTAGGCTCGATTAAATATAAATTAATTGAAAAAACTAGGCTTCATGCAAGGCCCGACTAAGTGGCGGATCCATTTGGGTGAAATCCAAAGTAATCTTTAATTAATAACCATCCATGCATCCCATCACCCAACACCAAGATTTTTAGCCTTCCTAACAAAAACATTGGATATCAAAATAGAGCCATATCACACAAACAATAATTGCAAAAATGCTATTCTATTTGGTTAAAACACCCTAAATATCAAGATAGATTTAGATATGTTAGAAATCTTTTTTTGATATGAACTTTTTTTTATTGTAAAATAAAGTCTAAAATAGGCAATTTGTATTTTTATTTATTGTGATATTAGTTGTAAGATTAATTTTGCAATATAATTAAACAAATTAAAAATTTTTATTTAGAACAAATAACAAAATATAATGTCAAAAGATTTTGCAAAACAAATAATTTGAAATCCAAAAATAATCAATCGATCAACATATACATACATATATAAAGAGGGGATCCCGTTTTGAGACCACCTCCTTTCGGTCACCATTTGCTCTAAATCTACACCATCCAAATAGTAAATCAATGGCCACCTAATTTCAAACTTGAAAGTTTAATTCATCAAAATTTAATTTGCCCAAATGAACTATTTAAATTCGTCCAAGGTATAAATGTGAATTTACGTATTTTGTTAAACCTTAGTACCATAATCAATTAGTATTCACCTTTGCTGTCATTTTCCCTTCCAATTTTCTGCAACAATCAGTGATTCAAATATGTTTGCAACAAAATCGTAGGATAATTAATGAAAAGTATACAAATTACACTAAACAAACTATACATTAAAACATTACTAAGTATACATAAACAATTAACTAAATATATCAAATTTAATTAAATTAAGACAAAAAAGTTTACAAATGCATATTGAAATTTTAACTAAGTTTATTTTTACATATAAACTAATAAACATTTTCTTAGTTGCATTTTATATCTGACTTACTCTTCTAAATTTAACTAAGTATACTAATTACAGCGTTATACATATAACTAAATAGGCTTCGATTAAATATAAAATTAATTGAAAACTAAGTATACAAATTCACTAAACTACTGGCGGAACCATTTGGGTAAACTACATATAACTAAGAATCTTTAGTTAATAACCATCAAATGCATCCCTAAATATACAATGAAACATGATTTTTAAGTATTCATATTCACCGAAAAAGTGGATATCAATAAAACGAGCTCATATCACAAAAACAATAATTTTGAAAAAACTATTGAAGTTGAAATTTTTCATCCTAAATATCGGTAGATTATGTTTAAAAATAGCTTAGAAACGAATTAACATAACTAATTAAATATAAAAAAAAAATTATACCCTTATATGCCTAAATTAACTAAAATGATCTACACCATCAAAAAAAATTTAAATCAACAACATAAGTGTTAATGTCTAAAAATTTTGCAAAGGGGTCTCATTTGAAAATCCAAAAATAATCAATCGATCAACATATACATACATATATATATATATATCCACGAAACTATAAAGAATGATTTACAGTTTTACACTATTGAACGGGAAATAATGTAAAAATATAATATGAAAAGACTTAACTTTATTGAGAAATCGGTCCATATTTGTTACAAAAACAAATTATCGAAGTTTGTCGAATATATACAGATCCAGGCGAAATTAATTGAATCGATCTGAAAAAATATAGATATATAAAGATCTACTAGAAGACGGAGAACACGAACTATTGAACAAGGAAAATATGAAAACACAGATCTATAAAATAAAATACAAACAAGAATTTCAAATAGAAAATTAATATGCTCGGTTTTTCTTTGCAGTGTGTATTTTCTTTTTTTCAGGATGGAGAATCGATTTTGCAACATATTTTCTGTGGATCGATTTTGCTTGAAGAGGCAGACTAGAAAAGATGGTTCCAGACATATAGAAAACGAGTGTCGTTTTTTCTTTTTTTTTTTTTTGAGGAAGAGAAAATGAGAGTTTGAGCAAATCGAGAGACGGCAATTTTCAGATTTTCAGTTGCTGCCATTTATTTATTGGGCTGCCAAATAATGGGCCATTTGGTTGACATCTCTTTTTACAACAATCCTTTAGAATTTAAATTGTTTGGACCAGTCTTTGTAGGCCCATATATGTACTTCTTCTCTTATAAGTTATACCTGCCACATAAAAATTTATGGATATGGTTATTGTTCTATTTTTATTCATATTTATTTATCTTTTGTTTTTGAAAATTTGGATATAACAATCTCTACAAATATTGTTTTAGAAGATGCAAATGGTGCATCACATGTTACTTGATTTCTACATTGTTGACTTATGACGATTCTAAAAAATACTTTATTTTCTTAAATATTATAAGGTTTTCAAAAAATAACTTTCTTTCCCATTTAAAAATATCGAAATATGAAAGTATAAAACGGAAGTATATAACTTTTTTACCACTTCCAATAAATCAAAAGCGAAAAAATGTTATCATATTACTAATAGCCATTTAGAATAAATTAATTAAAAGTTTGTTGCGTATTTTCTCTCTCTATTCTATATATTATAAATTTTCCAACCAACAAATTAAATTATCAATAATTGATAACTAGATGTCTAACATAAAGATGTTGAGTGTGCGGCCCAAGTTATATCTTTTACATGCGAAAGACTGAGTAAAGAATAAGTCTTTTTTTTATATCTCCTTAGACTTTATTCTTCTATCTTTAATCGATATTTATTTGGCTATATATTTTAATTATTAATTAAAATTCAATTTACTATCTCTAAAAAATAAAATTATTATTTCTAATATATAATCCGTGCATCGCACGGGTGGACTACTAGTACGTACTAATAATAAAAAATTATACCCCTATTTTTTCAGGAATGACTATGTCGAAAATATATTGCATTAACTTATTGTTTTGTCACTTTTATTGAGAATCATGATGTGTTCCTACAAATTTCTGATGATGACATTGTAGTCAAAATGAAGACACGTTGAACCCAGTTGCAATTATATTTTTGATTTTAATAATATGTATGTTCTTTTTTATTTGCATAATATAGGGTTGTACAACTTTAAATATTAAACAATGTTTATGTGCATGTTATTTTTTAATATTTATCGTATCTCTATTTTCAAAATCCTAGATCCTCCACTCCTCAATTTCCATGTCTTACATGCATTTAGTAAGAGTACTTGTCGATATTATAGGGGACTAAATGTAACTTAAGGAAATAAGATATATTAAAAGTAGAGCTGTCAATTAGGCCCGAAAAATATTGGGCTGACCCAGTTGGCCTGAAAGGCCGGTGCATTTTACATGTATTTTGAAAGTATGGGTGGGCAGGGCCGAATTCCATCGGGCCGCCATTTTTAGAGCCTAGGCCCATTTGACACCTCTACTTAGAAGTCAATGAGGTTTGTACTTTTGATGACTACTAGTAGTAAGAGGGTGTTTGACTGAGCTCTCCAAAACAGATTATAAGTTGTTAAAGAGCTTATAAGCTCTGTAAAATGTTTGACATTTTAAAAAGAGAACATGCTATAATAAGCTCTCAAAATAAGATGTTAGAAGTTTAGACTTTGCTTGCTCGTCAATTTTGTTTTCTTTCTTTTATCTTCCGGACAAATTTCTCATTGAACGTGATATTATCTCTGAAAATATTCAAATAATTCATTATTCATCCATTCTTATTTTCATCAATCATATCCATTCGTAATTTTAACATAAAAACACCACATCAACTATTATCATTACATAAATATATAACAAATACACTATTTACTATCTCTTATTTTTCAAACCATTAATCACTTTTGTTAGGAAATTTATTTGTATAGATTTTGATGATGCATAGAAAACTTAGGTTAGAAAGTTGGCACCATGTTCTCTCGTATGTATTTCAACTTTGTAATAATTAGGATGGAAGTTTGTTATCAAGCGGCTAAGTAAGTTGAAGATGCAGAAGACTGACTGATGAAGTGCATATAAGATTCAATTGTGTCGCAGCTGAGAATCGAAGAAGATCTTAAGTCAAGTCAAACAGCTGTCTTTCAGTAGACCTACGGCAGAGTCGTCTAAGAATCAAGGGGTATAGCAGCTGAAGGACTCAGAGAAAGCTGAAGAAGTCCGTTGCAAAGAAAAGTCAAGACTTAGCCAAAATGATAAGAGACAGGCCTGCAACCTTAAAAGTTGTCTTGATGAAAGAGTGCAAGTAACAGGAGCCAATGGGATGTTTGCAGAAACCTGGTACGATTCAGGCACATGCACCGCACATTAATGTTAAGGTTTGGTCAACATCAAAAGTTGCACAATAAGACAAGTCAACGAACAAGAAATGAAGTTTGAAAATTGTCTATCTCTTCAACAGACATATTTTCATACTCTAACTATAAAAGGCTGAAGAATTTTATGAAAGACGTATGTCACACATACAAGAGATATTTGAGCATTCAAGCAAGCAACTACAATATTCTCTCTAAGCTGAAAGTTCAAATAATCCTCAAGCCTAAACATTCGAAGTTGTTGACGTGTGTCTTGGATCAACAAGCAAAATATATTGATATGATGATGTGTGTAAATTATGGCAACGCTTAAGAAATATAATGGAAATGGCTATCTCTGCCTTTTTATATCAAAAGTCGAGCAGGATAAGTCTGGTCGGTTCTTGCGTACAGTATTTGAGTATTACAAGATTTTTATATCCTGATTATCTCTCCTGTCTTTTTATTAATAAATGAGAGCTATTTATACCAACACTATTTGGTCGGTTAAATCATCATTACATCTAGCATAATAGTAGGATTATGAGGAGACACGTGTCTTCTTCCTGATATGCAGGGAACATATGTTGACCAAGTGTCGAACCTTGTTAACTCGTCACATTAGCCTGTTGACAAGTAGCACTTTGACCTGTCATTAGCATGTTGGATTTACTTAGTGAGATAACCATCTTGAACGGAATATCTTGCCCTTGTTTGTCTGTAGTGGACCGCGCTTGATTCACGCCACATCATCAACTCGGTTCTTTGATGTTATCTTGGTCGATTCACGCATTATGGATGGCTTACGTCATCATTAGCTGAATGACCACGTGGACTCATTTTGTCCAGCTCGACTCGGATATCATCAGAAGTGATTCTATCTAACACAACCTAGTGAAGGAAGGAAGCCAACTTCAAAAGTTGAAGAGGAAACCTGTTTGAAAAAAATAAAGGGTCTACACATCCGCGAAGTGAAGGAAGTGTAGTAAGGTTCAAGTTAGAACCTGGTTCGAATCCATCGAAGGGCTACGTAATCAAGTCCTAAGGGTTTGGAGAGCTAAAGTAGTGAGGCAGCTGTCTTACAAAGAGTTGAGTCCCAGGAGTGAAGTTAGTTGTGTGATCAGGGCTTGCTCGGACTGTATGTTGTACTTTTGTACAGCCAAGTTGCATGAGTATATTCCTTCATGAGTTGGAGAAGAGTGGAGTAGAAGAATTACCCCATCCTCGAACCACTATAAAATTATATGTGTCATTTACTTTTAAACACTTTACTTTCTGTATATTTATTTACATGTGCTTATTTGTTTGTCCAACTGATAATAACTAAGATAAAAACAAGAGTTGAAAACCAAATCTTAAAAAGGGTGTTAAGACTTCCGCTGTTAAAATCAAGAAAACTGGCTTTATAAAAAGCTAACTTCACTCAACTGAGTTACTCTATCAATAGCTCACTCGCGTCTGTTGAGTGGTTAACTTTCCTGTTGAGGTTTGACCCAGCTGTCTCCCAAGAGACAGTTGTTTTCTTGAGAAAACTTTGATTTGATTTAAAATTGAAAAACTGATTAAGTCCATTCAACTCCCCCTTCTAGACTTAACTGACACCCCTTGGGGCCTATAACTTCTAATCACTATTACACTAAAAAAGCTATCAGATCAACTATCATCATCATATTTTCTTCTTACATCCAATCATACTCTCAAAAATTATTTTTTATCTTCCAAAATAAAATCTTCACACTATTCTCTCAAAAGCAAAAAAAAAAATAAAATGAAATATCAAGCAATCACTCCCTTAAAAGTTTTTAAAAAGGTGGGGGGCTATAACTTATTTTCAAAATAAGATCTCTTATTTTAACAACCGCTTTTAACTTTGATCATTTTAATTACAAAAGTATCGTTACTAAAACCTTATAACCTTTGTCATCTTATTTTATCCAAACACTCCATCAATCTATTTTCAAAATGAGATCTATCATCTTATAAATTCTAATAATGTCCAACTTATAAAGAAGTTCAAATAAGCTTAATCAAACTCCCTCTAAGTCCTTAGAATTGGATTGTAGTCTAGTGGTTTAAGACTATCATGCATAGGCTAGAGGTTTGGGGTTTCAATTCCACCAGTCTCTTCCCAACCAGATTTGTACTAAAAAACAAAAAAACTAGATTGAAAAAAAGAAAAAGAAAAGCACACCCTCTAAGTCCTTGCTTCCAAGGTATGTTATCCAGTCCCATTCTTTTTGTCTTTCAAAATAAATGACCATCATTAGAACCACCACTGGCCACTAATTCTAACATTAATTGAACCTCAAAATAATTAGAACTATGAAATCTGAGGACCACATCAATGTGAGAAAAAGAGATTCATACCCAAAATTCAAAAATTTAGGACCTCTGCCTTTTGAGTTTGAACTTCATTGCTTGACATTGAAATGCAGAGCTTTGCATGCAAAACAAGCCATATCTGTTTTGGTCATGGTAATTTACTTTTGCAGCTTTAAGTAAGGTCTCGTTCTTTTTATTTCATTTTAATTTGATAATTATGTCAACTATGAGCATAAAACATGATGGATACACTCACTTTTCCTTTTACACACCCCAATGGACTTGTTTACCTTGTAGGCCCAGTGGTACAGATTATTTTAATAGTCCTGATCCGACCCAGATGTATGACACGTAGATACGTTCAAATAATCAACATTTCTGATACGAGGTGGATAATTGGAAGACAATAATCACCAAAAATATAATTTTTATTGATAATACGAATTATGATTCAACAATTCGAAACAAAAGGCCTAATAATACTTTAAAGGAAGCCAAAAACTATATACAAATTCGAAATATAAAAGAAAACATAATCATAAAAACCTAGAAACATAAATGAGCCAAAATATGCCTAAACAAATTAATCTTGGGCATGGACATCTTATATCAGCAGTTTGCTATTGTGTTTGAACCGTTTCATTATTTCAGAAAAAGAGCTCTCAATAGAAAATTTGATGTCATTACCAAAAGTTAAGCCATTTACAGTTTTATTGTTTTACTCTTCTTATTTCGATTAATTGCAGCTCAAAACGTGTTTACGGTCATCCCACATTATTCTCATGCTTATCTTAAATATATGTGTCATCTATCCAACCAAGTACTGAAATACATAGTGAAATAAACGAAGTGGAAGTTGAAACCTAGTGCTCACTCAAACTCAATGATAAATAATCTACAGTTGCATTCTTCAATAATTTAATTTTTAACCATGTGAAGTGCTCGGAATTTGGTATGTATAAACTTTATGGGCTCCAATAGACATAAACTACTTACGTAAGTTCAACGTTTAGAAATTGATTTTGGTTTATAAGAATTCATGAAAAGCTTGTACTAAAAAAACTAGGGTCATTGATTTTTTAGTACCTGACCTATAGACATTTTGCTGGTTTGATACCTGACATTTCCGAGTTACTAATTTAGTACTCATACTTCATATTGTTTTTATAAATTAGTACCTATTAATTTTTAAAGACGAAAATACCCCCAAGATTTTTTTATTTTTTGTTAAAAAGTTATGCGTTAAGTGTATTATCAAAATTAAAAAATAAATTTAATTAAGAAATAACTTATTATTATTTAAATTAAATTATTAAATTCCTAATTGTAAAAATAAAATAAAATAAATTAATTATTTTTTAATAATTTTATTAAAAACTGATTAGAAATTAATATATTAAAAAAATTGCTATAATTTTCTTATTTACTATCTGAATTTTAATTTTTGAATTATTTAATTTTCATTTAATTATTAATATTAGTTAACTAAATTAATTTTTCTTTTTGATTACTTAAATTTTAATTTATGTTTATTAATTTACTAATTTAATGAAATTAATTTTATTTTTTTCTAAAAGTCTTTAATATTTTTAGAAACTTCTTTTTATTAATTAAATTAATTAAAATTTTAATTGATTTTATATTTTAAATAAGTATACTCAAAAATTTATTTTGAGTATAACTTATATTTCTTTGGGGCATTTTCGTCATTAAAAGTGAATAGGTATCAATTTATAAAAAATGTGAAGTATATGTACTAAATTGGTAACTCGAAAATGTCAGGTACCAAATCAGCAAAGTGTCTATAGGTCAGATACTAAAAAATCAATAACCCAAAAAACTAATGAAAACCTGTGATCAATCTTGTGCTTTATTGGTAGAGATTTATACTGTAGATAATTAATCCTAATTCAATTTCATGTAAATAAATGTGTGTTGTTTCCCTATTTCTCCCATTTGTACTATAAAAAAAAAAATCAATCTTCTTTACGTGGTGATGGGCCTTGCGGCCATCAGTAGCCCTCTTTTTTTTGTCTTTTGAGAATCGAAATTAATTTTATTTATTCAAAATAAATTTACAACTGATTACTACATCGAGCGAAGAACAATTACAAATCCTATATGATCACAAATTTATATAGATCAAAAAATAAAATTTTGAAACTAACAAATTAACAGATCCGTAGAACCAGAACATTGCAATGAATGTGCTAGACAAAACACGTACAAAAGAAATTGATCTTGCGTCACGTATCGTCAGGTAAAGGTCCATCTGAATCTTCTGAATAAAATCTCAAGTATGAGACAAACTCATTTACTGAAAAGAAAACGGCACCGATTTATGACAAATAAAAGCCACCTACTATGGACAAATTTATTGAGATTAAAAGAATTGAAAATTACTTTCCCCATCTTTTACAGGAGAATGAGGGAAGAAAATGTGAAGAACGTAAAGGAACAAAAGCGGCTAGAGTTTGAAAGAAAAGAAAAAATAATTAGCTAGAAAGTTTAAGTCCTATTTTAAATTTGAAAATTTTAACAAGTTAGGATAATATGCTGGTAATTTTTTGCACTTACGATTTTATTCAAACCATTTGAAGTGGAATTTTGAGCCAGTAAGTAGAGGTGTCCAACGGTTCGGTTCGAACCGGAACCGAATCGGGTCAACAGTTCGAAAAATTGTTGACCACAGTTTCGGTTCGAACCGTAACCGAATACCGTTTTTATATGGTTAGGTTACGGTTCGCAATTTTTCGAACCGTAAATTGAACCAAATGATTTACAATTTTTTTTTAATTTAAATTAAATATATTATAATTTAAAATATAAAATCCAACGGTCACATTTGTGACCGTTGGCACCCGGTTTTAACTAAACCGGCGTTTCGGTTAAAACCACCGATTTTATTTTATTTTATTTTATAATTCAAAATTTTCAAAATCAACAGTCAAGATTATTTGTCCGTTGATGATCAACAGTCACAATTGTTTGACCGTTGATGAAAACCGCCGGTTTAACCGAAACCATCGATTTTTCGTTTTTTTTTCTTCACATTTTTTCCTATAAATACCCCCATCTATTTCACACATTTTTTCCTCACACCAACTCTCTAAATTCTAATCTTCTCAAAAAAAAAAAAAAAAAACCTCTCTAAATTCTAATCTCTCAACTGTCTACATCTACAAATCTCCAACCTCAAGTTTCAATTTAATTTTAGTTGTTTCATATTTTTATTTCATTTTCATAATTTTCGTTCATTTCATATTCTTATCTATTTAAAATATATGTCGAACCTTGGATGTTCTTCTCGTCAATCCAACAAGGGAAAAGGTAAGATGTCCGAGCAACGGGCACCATGGTTTGAAGAAGCTTTCGATTTGAGCGAAGATGAAATCGATGCATGTATTGGTGAAGCACAACGAGAAAGTTAAGTACAACCGGAATCGCAAAATCAAACTCAAACTCAAAGTTGTCGAACTACACCACTTAGATCCGATATTTTTTCGGTGCACTTAAAAAAAATTTACCCTACAACCTGAGGTTTCAAAGTCACTTGCAACTATTGCAACAATGCCTACAAATTTAGAGTTAGGAGGTCATTATGCGACGCTCACGAACCACTTAAATAAAAAAAGATCCGGATAAAGTTGGCAACGATCGTGCTCAAACACAACTACCGGGATTCACGGGTTCTTCATCAGGTATGGAGTCTTCTTCTGCTTTGTGGTTTGTACTTTGTAATTTAAATTTCATACGAAATTGTAGTAACTTGTAATTTTATTTTTAAATTGCACTTTGGAATTGTAATATCTTAGAATTTTTCATTTGTACTTTGTAATTTAAATTGCATAGTCAATTGTTTTTAATAAAGTTGTAAATTGTAAGTTGTAATTTTACTTTTAAAGCAATAAAGTCAATTTTTTCTACTCAATTTGGTTTCCTTCATTACTTTTTAAATTTATTCAATATTAAAAATAAAAAAAACGAAAAAATCCGGAACCAGAACTAGAACCATCGGTTCATAAACCGGCGGTTCGGAACCGGAACGGGAACCGAAACCTTATTTAGAACGGTTAAGTTCCGGTTCCGCCCCTCCTGGCTTTTGAAACCGGCGGTTCCGAACCATGATCGGTGGTTTGGAGTCGTTGAACTCGTCTACCAGTAAGTACTAAGTATCATTAAAAAAGATAAACTGATTTTGAAAGGATTATACTTGCAAATAGTTGACAATTTTATTTAAATTTGAATTATTCACATAACGGACCTAGCATAGATATAGCACTTATAGCTAAATCAAATCATATTAGGATAAGAGGAATAATTATTAACATTATATTGAAACTTTCTAGCTGTCACACTCTGAGTAATCTACTTGGATTATTCATACCAAAAAGAGGGGAAATGGTTATTAATTAACAAAAATAATAATTGCTTATGTACACCTTTTTGCCGTTAGGGGAACTGTTGAGGATTTTGGTGGCTAAGTTAGAAATGCAAAAGCGGGAAAAGGTACAAGAATGCTTAGCTACCTTTGACAGCGGCGATTAATGCGATAGGATTAAATAAACCACTCATCTTGTATTTGAACCTGAAGATTTGGATTGGGAGATGATTTCAAATGACTCCAAATAAGCAATATTTGAATCTTCAAAGTGTCTTAAAAAATAGTTTTTAGGATTTGAAATCTATTATAAAATAACTTCATCCAAATATGAGTGTAAATGAGTCGAGTCGAGCTGAACATATAATTGTTTAAGCTTGTTTGAATTTTAATCGAGCTTCAGAAATTGTGTTTGAGCTTGGTTTAATTATTAAATGAACCAAGCTCGAACAAGCTTTAGTCGAGTAGCTTGTTATTTTTAAACATATTTTATTCTTTTTTTACTAATCGAGTTCGAGTTCGAGTCAAGCTTTATATTTTATTGAATGGGAAAAAGTATTCAAGCATGATTTGTTATGTTAGCGAACCGAGCTCAAACAAGTTTTTAACAATCGCTCAAACTGAGTATCGAGTAACCTACTTTGTTTTTCAGCTTTATGTCCAAACAACTCAATGAAAAAGTTATTATGAATTTTAAATTCATAGCTCAAATCCTTCCATTCAAATGGGGCCTCAGAGAAATTTATGCCCCAAAACCGCCCTTAATTGAAGTAACAAGAATTCAATTATTCGAATTACAGGAAATCGAATAGTGGTTGGTTAAAAACTCTCAAACTCGCAAAGTGAGCAAAGTCGGAGAAATTAAATTTATGTGTAAAAAATATATATGCCAAAAAGATTTGATCATTTTACTAAGACAAAGATTAGACATGCTTGAATATTTTTCTCTCTTTTATTATTTGTAACATGATATAAATCACTTTCATAATGAAATATCAACTTCATTCATATGATCGATCATTTTATCATACTATCAGTTTTTTATTTTTATTTTGATGGGGCATATATATATTGGAAAAGTGAAGGAAATTGCACCTTTGGGTGTGATTTTTGGGACCTCGATTGCCTAACGATAAAAGTAAAAGTGGATTTTTGTTCTACTCCACGAGAATATCAAAATCAAATATTTGTTTGTCCAAAATGGTACTTGGACAAAGGAGAAATTAAGACTTAAAGTGGACTATTGGAATTATTTTAAAAGAAGAAAATATGTGGGTTTGTTTTCTTTGAATGATGGGTTTGTCCCACATAGGAATACAAAGCTTTTTAGATTAGATATATATAACTGTGGCCGAACTTGAGAGCACGCTCAACAAGCCGGTGCCTAGGGCCCCAAAAATTTAGAGGCCCATTTTTAAGGGACAATTACAAAAAATCCGCTAAGGTTTGGCCTAATTACAAAAAAAAAAAAAAAAACCAAGAAATTTTTCAAAATCTTTATAAATACTTTCATAAAATCCTTATAAATAATAAAAAATTTTAGGAATATTTTTCTTACAGATTTTGATTTATTTTTTTCGTTGACTTAATACTCTTCATTTTGCTTATTTTTTTAGTTTTTACTTAATTTTGCTATCTCATTTAATTGATTAATTAGTTAGCAACCTGATTTATGATCTGAGCAGTGATTTTGTTTATTTGTTTATGATTTACGAGTATTGAATTAACTTGGGGGTGACATAGTAATTTGTGCAACTGAAATTTAATTTTGTCTGTGTTGCTGTCAGAAATTTTGTGGAAATTAGTATTACAATTGATTTTCCGGCCCTTGATTTATAGTAAATATTTTGAGACAAAAAAAAAATCGCTACAAGGGCCTATTTTGATAATCCCGCTTAGGGCCATGTGTTTCACAGGTCCGGCCCTGTATAGAACGCCACCTTATTCTTAAGGTGTAAGAGTATATTTCATAGAAACTCTCTCTACACGCGCGCCCGCATGGGATGTGCAAATCACGGACCGGTTCGGGCCACGAACCACCGACTTGTGTGTGGGCATGAACGCCACACCAAAATTGAGTTACATAGTCTAGCCTTTGTTTTGCAGATTTTTTATTTAAAAAATTAAAAAATAATTTTATTTTAATTTTGAATTTAAATTATTTGTAATAACAAATTAATTCCTACCTGTAACATCAAATTTAATTTGAATTTGAATCTGTAACAACAAATACTATTGTTGTGTCACAGTAGTGGAGCTTTAATGTTAAAGTCTTTTATCAGTTCTATAAATAGCTAATATTCCAACAATCTATAAACACACTCAACATATTCGCACTCTTATTATTCTCTACATATTATTTTTTAAAATTCATCTTGGCCTCATGCACTTTTTGGTGATATTTTCCAGGCGTAAGTTCAGTTCGCCAAACAAAAAGCTATTATGTCTTTGTCTTATCTCAGAAAAGACGCGTCCAAAAATATGAGACGAATTTATTTTAAGGATAGTGTGCTCAACACACGATTCGGCAATTTATTTTTATTGGCATTCTGTAATTTCAGTTTCTATTATATTATCTGCTGCAATTGATAATTATATATTTAGTTCAGTTTTTGAATTTTCCTATTTATATAAACTGTACTGCAATATTTTTCTAATAATATATTCTACATTGAGTGTCATGCGAGTTGATTGTGGCTTATAAATGATGGTCAAACCCCTCACTCCCAAGAGACGCCTTTTTCATGACAAATATGTCAGATTCAAACCAAATCCGACAATACCTCTTGGACAGACCACCTCCTGTTGCATCAAATTTGATTGATATAATTATCAATGTCAAGTTGAATACAATGAATACTAATAATTTTAAATAGTTTTGAGGTTTTGATTTTGATAGCTAGAATAAGACCTTATGTTACATATTCAAATTAATAAAATTAATTAAATATCTAGATTTCTATAATTCTATCCCGAAAAATAATTGAAGTGTAGGGTTTTTTTTTTGACAAAATATTGCATTTTTAATAATCATTTGACAAAATGTGGTGAAATTTGATTCTTTTGTTTATTTAAGTGTAGGCGCATACCAGTTATGTGCCTTTAGAAAAGGCACATCACCACCTTGCGCTTCATGTCCTTTTTCTTTTGTCGTTTTTAATGAGGCGCATGAGGAAATTGTGCTTTTAGAAAAGGCACAACCACTTCATGCGCTTCATAGCTTTTTTTTCTTTTTTTTTTTTTTTTAATTTTAGGAAAATGAAGTGCAACTTAGATTGTGCTTCATTTGTTTTTCTTTTTTTTGTTTAGTTTTATCAATTAAATATATAATAGCAATTTAAATGTAATCTACTATTAATTTAAAATATATTAGTTTAAAAAACAAAAAAACTACATAAACAACATAATCCTAAATTCGATGTCCTTGGTGCCGCATCTGGGTGGATATCTCACTCGTGTGCTCCTCCTCCGGTCATGATCTTGATAATCATCATTTTGCTGATCTGCTGCAGATGGTGAAGTCGACTCTCCATCTCTGTGACCCCAGTCGTGTCCACTCGAAAATGGAAAAGGTGATGTCTGCAAATGCGGATGCATGAAGTCGGATGGATACTGCTGTCTAGGTGGGTATGAGGTGCCTACACCCGTGTCGAGCAATAATGTAAAAGAAGTGAACTGAGGAGTGATAAAACTGTCATAACCTGCAGCAGGCTGAGGCACCTGCAGTGTGGTCCATACTCTGAGATGTATGATACGCCGATATGGACGGCCCTACTGGATATGCTGGAGGAGACAAAAATGTATGATACATCAATGTAGACAGACCTGCCGAATATGTGGGGATCCCCAGTGGTATGGGTCCTCCCTGTACTCGTCCTTCCTCGGCTCGGTAGCTCTAGTAGGCTCCTGCGTAGGCTCCTCTGTGGATGGATCAGCTGGCTGCTCTGCGGGCAATCCAGAAGATGTCTCATGTTGGCCATCCCATCACGAAACTCTTGTGGTAGGTGATTCACTGATTGAGGGTCTTCGACACTAACATCTCGAACACTGATCGATAATCGATTGAGCAAGGTAAACTGCAAAAATACATGTTTGACCGTATCATTACACTATGCAATAAGTATTTAAGAGTGAATAATACTAAATTCACAAACATCTTACCATAGCATCACGAGCTGTTGTGTCTGCTGGCTGGTATCCATCTGTCGTATGTAAGTTTGGCGGCGATATAAGTCGTCGTGTAATGTTATTATACCATACATGATAACCATGCTCTACGCTGGGCCCATCACCAATAAGTTATGTTTTGACGATAGAGGTCGCGGCCATGGCCCAATAATGCACCCAATTAGCATGATAAGTATGCCAATTAAAACTTAGTCGGCCCCGACGAGTAATGGAATATAGTGATGCATGTGACTTTGATACAACATCAGGAATATATTGCCGCATGACAAACTATCTCATCACTCGCTCTGGGTGGTGAATCTCCACAATAGCGTAGTTAATGAGAGGACACTGGGATCTCCAAAGATGAGTGAAGCAACGTGGTCCAACTCCGCTAATATCTGGCGAAACCATATCATATGGCTCCCAACACCACTAACAATACAAACATTGAGAAATATTTTAGAATATGTATGTACTGAAATGTAGAAAAAAAAATAATAATGCGTACATGTCTCTCTGACAGTCGGTTCAGAATAAAGAGGTTCGTCCGACCTTAAATTATCTCCAATATCTGTATTCTCAACTAAAACACTCTGATGTGCATTACCATGACTAGAGCCAACAATGTCTGCGCAAAACTCCTGAGTACTTAGAGTTGATAAACCTTCGTGACTTACCTAACTCAACCATCGAGGGGCAAAAATGCTCGCCCTCTCACACACTAAAGACAAATTTTTTTCTCACACACAAAAATTCTTTCATCTCACACACTAACACACTTTTTTTTCACACACTCTTGCTCCTTTCTTCACGTTTGGGTCGATTCCGCACGGATTGTTCACGGAATTTTCATCAATCCGGGAGTTTTAGATTATTTTCTCATTTTTCTTAATTTTGTCTTTGTTTTTTCGTTTTTTCACCAGGATTTTCTTGTCTTCTCCTTCTCCGTGCTCGGGTTTTTCCTTCTATTATGGCGGACTTTAGTTCATGTCCGCGGGATTACAAACCCCAAAGCTTGGGTCATATGCAAATGTGACGGCCTCGAGTTCTAATCATTCTAGCCTTCCTTTTGATCCCAAGAGAGTCGCTTCATTGGCACCCACCAAGTTAGAGATGGAAAGCAGGTTCGGGTTTTTCCTCCTGGAGAATGATCGTCTTGCAATCTCTTGAAACTCACCCCGATTGGAAAATTTTCCTTCGCAATCCCTCACCCCAAAGGAATTGATTCCGATTTTCTCGTTGAACTTGAAGGGGCCTTTCTCCTCGAGCTTTGTAAATCCTTCACATATTATCATCAAATTACAACTTGAGGAGGACTTCAATAAGTTATGGATGGGTACTCTTTGGTCGTTGGGGATCGCCCGATGCGCGTGTTCAAGTGGACACCTTCGTTTAATCCAAAATGGAAGCTCCTCTTGCTCCCCGCCTGGATTCGCTCACCGGCTTGCCTATACATTTTTTTGATCATAATGCTCTATTTGCGATCGGCAACATTATAGGCACGCCTCTCCAAGTGGACTCCCTGACAGCAACTCGATCTCGATTATCTATGGCACGGGTTTGTGTTGAACTGGACTTATTAAAGGAGAGAATTGAAGAGATTACTCTTGAGTTCGATGATACTACACAGACTCAAAAGATTCTATATGAAAGGATTCCAGATTATCGTACTCACCGCAAAGCATATTGGACATTCTATTGAGGATGCTACATGAACGGGAATGCTACCCGTCCACCACAACCTGATAGGCGCCCTCCTTCCAGAGCAGGCTCTGTTGGTTTCACATTGAAGGGGTTAAGTGGAAATATGGATAAGTCAAGGGGTGCAAATGATATTTCTAAAACTCGCAAGGCAAACAACCCTAATCTCTCTCAGGGTGCTAATAGAGCGGTTGCCCAAAATCTTGAATGGATTAAGGTAAAAAATAAAAAAGGACCAAGAGAAACGGGTTTGGTTTCCAAGGAGGTTTTGAAATTAGCTCATAATTCGAAACACACCTATTTTGAAGATTGCCACTCAAATGCTGATGAATTGGGTAGTAATCGGTTTTCGATTTTGGATAATGATGTTTCTCAGCCATTAGATACCATGTCTCATATTATCAAGGGTCCAGATCATGTTCAAGATGCTCATTTGAACGATCAGATTGGCCCCATAATTGTGAAAACAGATTCGATTGGCAACGTGGCAATGGACGACAACTCGTGCTTGGAGCCAGGCCTCGATCATGGAGCTTCTAATAAAATAATAGCAGATTCTGCTATCAAAAAAGGCAATTTGACCGTTGAGAAGATGATCAGGCACAATAAGGACAAGGTAGAAGGGGGCTCGAATATTCTTTATTCTAAGACGCACAATTTGACAGAGAAGCGTGCTCTGATTGGCCTTGAAAAACGAGCCTTTATTCCCTCTTTAGTTAATGGATGTCCTGTGTATCCCACTCACACTCCTCCAACCTTGTCTTGTGTGGAGAATAATACACATACGAATGACCCCAGATTAATGGATTTTATTAATATTGGGCCCCAAATCTTGTCAGATAATTTGATTAATATTGGGCAACAATGTTCCTCTTCACTGAATTTGAATAGGGTCGAAATTGAAGGTGACAGCATCATTCATGGTTCGAATTTTTTGATGGATTCGGAAACAGGCGCGACTAAAAGGGATATTTGTAACGCACTTTCTGATAATATTCCCCCTGATCTTTCGCAACCTGCACCACACTTGGAGGATGTCATTGGCCAACTTTACTCTAATGGAAATTTGGGTCCCATGGCTACAACTTTTCATGCAACAAAAGTGGTAGATGACATACACAAATTGGCTTCTGACAAACACCTTATTAATGGGAATAAAGCTCTCCCCACCTCACCATGTGCAGCGCCCACTTTGGGTGTGGTCCCAGGTAATTTTTTATCATCTTTTTCTTATTCAACCAACATATCTACCTTGGCCCCACCTCAAAATCCTTCCTCTGCCCATGCAGCCAACACTCCACGCCCATGCCTCCATTTGGGCGCCATTTGTCCCCTCAATGGAAATTCCAATGGGCCCACGCCCATGCTTCTTTTTGGCCAAAAGGGAGATGATTCCCAGCACACTTTTTTGGTGGATAATGACCTGCACTCTTTACAAATTGGCACAAACAATTTAATTGGACCACCCTCCTTTTCCTCTCCATGCGCGGCACTCATCAAAGAGGTGGGCCAAGATGTCTTGTTGTCTCCTATGCATAATTCAGCCCTCAACTTCAAGTTGGCCCCACCACCCCACCTACCCTCAGCAGCGGTCGACACGCCCAGCTCAGACGATGGGTCGCGTGCGACGCTGGGCCAACGATATTGCCTAAACGAGGCCCAATTATTCTCTTGTACTCCGGCCCAATCCTCCTCAGCTGCTATTGGGTCCGAGCCCTACTCCCCCACACCCCCTTCACTCCACCAACTGCAGCCCAGCCCATCCAAGTTGGTTGCCCAAGCCTACTCTGCTGAATCAGCCTGCACGCCCCATAGTGCCGAGTCCGTCAATCCACCCCATCACGTTTTGCAACCTGCTCCTGTGGCCTCTATTTACGTTATTAAAGAAACGGGATTAAACCCAAGTGCTCCTAATTATAATGAAGATCAACCGATCGGTGATGGATGACGGGTAAAATTAAAAATTTGGGGTTGACAAATCTTGGAAACCAGTCGAAAAGAATTCAAAGTCGGGCAAATTGGTTCATAATTTTCTCTACAAAGGAGGAGGGGGCCAACGAACTCCTTAATCGATCGTGTTTCTAAATCCTCTTCACACTCTAATTGTTAATTATGTCGATTAAATTTTTAACGTGGAATGTGAGGGGTATTGCTAATCCCGGTAGCCAACGCTCATTTGCATGCGTTAATTTCTCGTCATAATTTGCCTTTGTTGCGCTTTTTAGAACCTATGACTTTGCTTTTAGTTTCTATTGTCGAGATTCGCTTTGAGGACGGCTTTTCTAATTGTTCTAATCATATCTGGATTATGTCACGCTTCAATTACATTTTGACATTCTTGTTGATCATGCACAACTATTACATTGTAGGTTGACATCTCCGCTTTGTTGCCTCGGCTATTTATTTGACTTTTGTGTATCTTAAGTGTGATAGAGTAGCTAGATATGTTTTTGTGGGATACCTCGTGAGATTGCGATTAGTATGGAGGGGTTACCCTGGCTTGTTAGTGGTGACTTTAACATTTTTTTGCATGATCACGAGAGGATTGGTGGTACTTCGATGGAGTCCGATGAGATGCTTTAGATTTTGCCTATATGATTGCGGATTGTGAGTTATTTGATGCGGGTGTGAGGGGTCTATCTTTACGTGGGCTAGAGGTGGGCTTCGGAGAGGCTTGATAGGGCTTTGTATAATGAACACCGGGGATGTGTTTACTTTTCCGTTGTTACGCATTTATCTCGTGTTCGCTCACGATCATGCTCCTTTACTCATATCTTGTCGGTTTGTACCACATGTGCCTCGTTCTTCCTTCCGATTTCAAAGATATGTGGATACGCCACCATACTTTTTGCGGGTTGTCAAGGAAGCATGGGGGACACCCCACCGGTTGTTTTGGAATGAGGAGCTTGCGACAAGTTGAATAGGGTCAAGCGCACTGAGATTTGGAATCACCGGACGTTTGGTAATGTTTTTGATCGGGTTAGGCGGGCCGATGAGGTCGCTTTCGATGGCTCAGCCGTTTATGATAGTGATCCGTCTCCGACTCATCTGGCCGAGTTACATCGTTGTGTGGTCGAGTCTGAGCTTCGTTTGAAAATGGAGGAGGATTTTTGGCGTCGAAAAGCAGCGATTAAGTGGGCGATGAGGGGAGCGCAACACTAAGTTTTTCCACGGTTTGTTAAGCGGAAGCGGTGTCGCGCTAGATCCACTCGATTGACGATGATGGGGTGACGATCACGCAGATTCTCGAGATTCGGAAGTCGGCAGCTTCGATTCTTTCATCCTTATTGACTTCGACTTGAGTATCGACTCCCCACCGATGAGTTCTTTCCCCGCTTCCCGATTCCGTTGATCTTGATGGACTTTGTCTTTATGCCGACGCGCTCGGGAGGTTCGCGATGCGGTGTTTGGGATTGATCCGCCTAGTGTTTCGGGGCCTGATGGATTCTCATCGTTGTTCTTTCAAAGACTTTGTTGGGATTTCGTCGGACGGATGTCGAGGATGCGGTGGTTGACTTTTTCTCGGGTAATCTCATGCCGTCCACGTTCTCACAAAGCTACATCCTTAGTTCTCATTCGGTTCCTCACCCTTCGGAGTGGATGAGTTTCGCCGATTAGCACTGTGTAACGTGATTTAATAAGATTATCTCGAAGATTATGAACGCGCGTTGGTCTCGATTCGCTTTGATTGTGTCGCCAATCGTGAGTGGTTTCACACCCGGTCGTGTCATCTCGGATAACATATTGCTCGCGCAGATCTTATCCATGATATCGGCTAGCCACGGATATTCCTAATGTGGTGATGAAGTCGATATGGCTAAAGCTTATGATAGGGTGCGAGTGGGATTTCCTGTATACTGACTATGATTCACACGGGCTTCCCCTTCGGTGGATTGATATGGTTGGCAGGTGTATTGAGCATCGCGCTTCTCTGTCTCCTGGTTAATGGTATCCCTTCGGATATTTTCCTTCGACTCGGGATCTGCGGCGGGGATCCTTTATCTCCTCGCTCTCCTGTTTGTTCAGCGGCGAGTATTTATCCTTAGGATTGGACTCCACTATTAGCCGACACCGAGATATGATTTATCGGACGCGACGAGGTTTTTTTTCCTGTGACGATCCGCCTATCTTGATGATGTGGTTATCTTCACGAGGGCGTCTCGAGGATGGTTTGGTCACGTTGAGACACTTTCTCGAGCACTATTCGCTCTTACTCGGGTGGTCAGGGTGTACGTAAGAGTAGTTTCTTCTTGCCCCACGTTACATCGACGGGTGGGAGCACATGGTGCACGAAATGGATCGCTTTGTTCGCGATGACTTGCCGATGACTTATTTGGGTGTCCCTTGTTCGAGGGGCGAATGACGAAAGAGCTCTTCCTCCCAGGTGATTCGAGGATGTTGGATAGAGTTGCGGGGGTGGTCGATCGACATCTCTCCTTTGGTGGTAGGCTCGCTCTTATTCTGAGCACGCTAATGGCCACCCCGTTGCATATTCTTGGTCATCATGCGGCCAAAGACAGCTTCTGCGCGATTGAGCAGATAATGGCTAGATTTTTTTTGGGGATCCTATGCGGGACAGAAGAAGACTCATTGGATCGATTGGGATATTATCTCGCCACCCTATTTCTCGGGGCGGTTTGGGGTTGCGCCGACTTTCTCGATATTGGCTGACGCCTTGATTTACAAGTTGTGGTGGAGGTTACGCGAGGGCCATTCGTTGTGGGCTCAATTCTTGATCGGCAAATCTTTATTACAATGGGCTTCGGTCTCCTGTGAGCCTCTCAGAACACATAATCATAGTCATCGGGGAGGCGCGCTGAGGCGGATCGGTATTCGGGCCCAGGAGCGGATTTTTTGGTCTATTGCGCTGTAGCCGGGTCGGCTTCCGGGATGATATTTGGCTTGACACGCCGCTTTACGGATCATTGTTTGGATCGACCTTTGGGGCACATGACAGTTGATTGGTTTATTCGCGATGGTGAGTGGGATCGCGATAGACCGCACTGTCTTGGTCTCCAGGATGTGGGCTTCGAGAGTCTCATTGAGGATATATCCGGTTCCGATTCTGCCACAACCGAGGATATCATGCGGTGGATGCTTACCTCTCACGGTGGGTTCTCTATGTCTTCGCTGGGATTCTCTCCGGGTAGAAATGCTCGTAACCTTCGCACGGTGCCATTTGGAACGATGCTCTTATCCCTACTATCTCCATATTCCTTTGGCGCCTCCTTCGTAATCGTTTTCCCGGATATCAAGCTTTCGTGCACGTGGCACTTCCCTTGCCTCACGCTGTTGGTGTTGCTTGAATAATCCACACTCTTCTCCTCAGTCGAATCTATCCTCACCTCTTTTTGATGAATGATACTTTGTTCAATCAGTGTGGAATCACTTTCTTCCTTGGTTTGACACTACACTTCCACACACCACCGATATGATATTGTTCCTTTCTTTTGGAGGAACCGCACACACGGATCACACACGAGGCACTTGAGTTTCTTGGTTCCTGCTGATTTTATGGTTTGTCCGGACGGAAAGGAATAGTGTCGAAGATCGACAAATTCCTTTCTTGGCATCTCACATTATTTGGCGAGTGGAGCGGTATCTCCGGATCCTTGTTTCGTGTCGGCGTCGAACCCATCGATGGTCCGATGCTTCCCTCTGGATTTTTGCAGGGGAGTGCTCCACCACAGTTCCACGCAGACGATGATGGTGATTTGGCGAGCTCCTCGGCTCCTCGGTCAAGTCAACACGGATGGTTCGTTTGATCCGGCACATTGATAGTCGCGGAGGGGATTGATACGGGATCATTTGGGCGGACTTATGTTGGCGTTTCACGCCTTCCTTCCAGGTGTCTAGCTTCCATGCCGAGCTACTAGCGCTGAGATGGGATTGCGGCATGCCCGAGCTTCACTTCTCACTTGATTTGGATCGAGTTGACGCAAGCCGGCCGAGTCACCACGATCACATCAGTGGCTCGCTCTTGGGCAGTTCAACATACACCGACTCACATTCGGAACATGTTGAGGACCTTCGATACTCGATTTCCCACATACACAGAGAGGAAATCGACCAAACCAGATCACCTAGCGGCTTTGGGAGCCGGCCCTGGCAATCGATATTGTTGATGAGGGCACGACTTCTCACCACCTCCTTGCGCTCATTCGGATGGACCACCGGGATATCCGAGCTTGATTTTCATAGATCATTGGCTCTCCTTGTATTTTTAGATTCTCATTATGATAGTCTTTCTAGATATCGTAGTGATAGATCACTTGTTATTTGATTTTCTCCAAATTATATGGGCATGACATTGTATGACCCCTTGATTATTTGATATACGGTAGGGGATCACGCCTCAATCCCCACCCCTGGGGGTGTTATTTTGATTAAAAAAAAAAACCTTCTGACTCTAGATAAAATCATCAGTCACACATCCATTTCTAATGTAATCATCATATTGATTATATATGGAAGTGTCCACTGAATTATTGAGATCTATAGTAGGCATTATTGATTCTGATTCTACAAACGCATCAACGTCGATTCCCTACCTGTGGATCTAGGAAGCACCACCAATCTTGATCATTCGTTATAAAAATAATCCCACACATATTGTTATTGCAATATTTGGCTGAATGCATAGTTTAAATAGAGGGGAGAGGGGTGCATTATTGAAGGAGAATCTCCGGCAATTAAAGCACATCTGCACGATGCGCCTGCTTTTTCAACTGTCAACTGCGCTTCTTCATTTTTCTTGGAATTTAGCGTTGGGCGCATGAACAGCCTGCACTTCATTTCTTTTTTTTTTTAAAAAAAAAAATTCAGAAAATATAGGCACATTAAACTGGTGCGCTTCATTTGTTGTCGCGAAAAAACAAAAGAAAAAAACATGAAAGGCGCATACAAAGATATGAGCTTCATCTTAAAGGCACAATCGCTTTCTACGCTACACTTAAAACAACGAATGGTTTCAAATCCACTAAATATTGTCAATTATTTTTCAATTGACAATAATCAAAAAAACCCTGAAATATATGTGTCTATAATTCCATGGTCAATGACCCTGAATCCCGATACACGAAAACATGGTCAAATTTACTCGAAAATAAATCTGTCTGTGTTTAAACAAGATTTGGGACCATAAATAATACCATATAAATAAGAACTCCATCGTGCATGAAATAATGTCATTGTAATATATACAACATTCGTTTGGTATTATTCGATTTTATCTTTATTGAATCAACACAAGAAATTTCTTACACGCAATAACGTGCAATTTACACAAAGTTACATGAATACATTTATTTCAGGGATAAATTTAATTACAAATGGAATCGAATATAAACCAGACGCAATTTCTTAATTGGCACATATGATCTTTATAATCTCAAAACATAAATTACACAACATTTATGCAAAAGCGTTATAAAACAAGATTATAAAGTATCCCACATTATATCAATGGCTAATTCGTAATCCATCAATGGATATATAATATTAAATCACATTTAACCCAGAAAAAGGAAAAAAGAGAAAAAAAATAGAAGGAAAGGAAAATTTCACATGAAAAATTTCAAATAGAAATGGGCAATTTTCTTTATTATATTTTTCTTTTTGTTTTTTTTATATTGATTTTCCATTTATTTTTCCACTGTATATTAGGTGAGTGTGGGCTTTAATCCACTTCATCCTTCTCAGTCCATTTTCTCTCTCATTCAATGCTGTACCGAACTCACCAGCACCACCCTTTTCTCTTCACATTCAACCCTTTTTCCCATTCTTCTTTATTATCACCTCGTCTTCTTTCTTCTCCTTCTCCTCCTATTCAGGTGCTTAATTCTCCTTTTTTTTTTTCTATTAATTAATATGTTTGTTTAATTTTGCATGTGGGTTTTCTGTTTGTAGGGAATGGAGTCGGTGCAGGGGGGTTTGAAAAATGGGTTTGGGCCGGAGACGGCGGCGGTTATGGATGACTTTTGCGGTGTTAACGGCGGCGCTGGGGATGATTTCTTTGTTGACGAGCTCCTCGATTTTTCGAATGGGTTTTCTGAAACAGAAGAGCAGCCGCCGCCGCCGCAAACGGAAAAGCCGCCACCGGAAAATGAAAAACAAGTAACGCCGCCACCGGAGAACTTTTCTCTCTCTGCAGGAGATGATTTTGGGTCTCTCCATGAAAGCGAACTGAGCTTTCAGGTTAAACCCAAATTTTTCAATTTTTTTTGTTCTGAAATTTAAAATGACGTATTTTGTTATTTTTGGTTTATTTTGTTTTGGGGAAGGAAAAATGAACTTTAAAAGATGGACATATTCTACAGGGGGAGGGTTTGGAGAGTTTAGAATGGCTTTCGCATTTCGTGGAGGACTCATTTTCCGATTATTCGCTCGCCGGAAAATTCCCGCTTAAGCCGATGGAGAACCGGTCCGAACCGGCGGCGAAAGTGCAGGAGCGGCCTTGTTTCACCACTCCGGTTCAAACGAAGGCCAGAACGAAGAGAGCCCGGACCGGGGTGCGCGTTCGCCCGGTTTTGTCGCCTTCTTTCGCCGAGCCATCCACTTCGTCCTCATCTTCAACGTCCTCCACGACGTCGTTTTTACCAAACAACCCCTGGCTTGTCCACAGCCAAAACGACGGCGCTTCCCTGGCAAAGGCGCCGGCCAAGAAGCAGAAGAGGAAACCGGCTGAGGGAGGCGGAGTTGGGGCGGCGGCGCAGCCGAGGAGGTGCACCCATTGCGGCGTCACGAAGACACCACAGTGGCGGGCCGGCCCGCTCGGCCCTAAGACACTCTGCAACGCTTGTGGAGTGAGGTACAAGTCGGGTCGGCTTTTGCCCGAATACCGACCCGCTTGCAGTCCGACTTTCTCGAGCGAATTGCATTCAAACAACCACCGGAAGGTTCTGGAGATGCGGCGGAAAAAGGAGGGGAGACGGAACCCATCGGACTGCCGCCGCCGGTTCAGAGTTTTTGAAGGCTTATCCTTTTATTAGATAGGAAAATGGGCAAAAATAGAGAGATTTCAAATTTTAAAACCCATAGGAATGAGAAAAGTAGGACTGAGTGTGAAAACCGGAGTAAATTGCAACCGGGTTTAGGTTTATTAGACCCGGTTCAATTAGTGTACATTATTTTCAAGGACCCATGGTTTGGTGAGGTAGGTTACTACACTAGGCAGTGTAATTGATTAAAGAAGACTTTAATTTTTAATGTAATTTTAATTTAATTTTACTTTATCTCCTCTATTAATTTTGAAATTGTGTCCGATAAAAAGGAAGAAAAAGAAAAAGGAATGGTGGGTGGGGTGTGGTTTAATAATAATGTGTTTACGTTTCAACTTTAAATTTTTCTATTTTAGAAAACGTTATGAGGTAATAAGGTGCACGCCACAACCCCACACATGCTCATGGCGTGAAGTGGAAGCATTTTTAACATTCGTCAATTTCTTGAATTCATGGCGTTTACCTTGTTTTTCTAGCATGGTACCACATGAAAACTTCATTATTG
This sequence comes from Rehmannia glutinosa, assembly GCA_016081115.2. Classification (NCBI taxonomy): domain Eukaryota; kingdom Viridiplantae; phylum Streptophyta; class Magnoliopsida; order Lamiales; family Orobanchaceae; genus Rehmannia; species Rehmannia glutinosa. The sequence goes on along the minus strand of CM071932.1, from coordinate 29,599,142 downwards.
GTCCACATTTTGGGGGGAGAAAAAGATAATTTTGCAAAACAACTTGGGGGTTTCCTCTGCATTTTCATTTTATATAATCTTGGGTTTCAAGCTTTGTTGTATTTATTGTTGGGTAAAATTTCTCGGTGTATGGTTTGTTTGAAGAAAATGGTGGATATAGTGTATGGTTTAAGTCGGGCGATTTCGAATCGGTCTCAAGATTTAAAACGCCCGTCAATCGAGTGCTTCACGGTTCGGCGTTCGCCTCTAAGATACAACGACTTTTACGTCTCGAGTTTACAAGACTTGGAAACTCGAAACACAAATAACAACAAAAGTTCGAACTTTCAAGCTTTGACGAAAGGAAAATCAATATGCTCGTATAATGCAAATGACCGGTTATTATCCGAGTTTTTCGTATGTTTTTCACACCACCAGGATCGATTTTTATAGGCTTTAGACGCCCCAGTATGGAAGGAACATGTCTTTTGGCTCGAAAAGACACCTTTTGCAAACAGACGCACTTTTTGCGGGGAGCACGGCCTGGCGCACGGGCGTGCGCTTGCGTCTTGCGAGGCTCAAACTTTCGGCACCCGCCAAAGACGACCCAGGCCTTGACGGGCGTCATTTGCCGTCTTGTGGGCCGAAAGTTTTTCCCGATTGAACTCTTTTAATTAATTACAAAAATTAATTAAATCTATTTAATTAATTACAAAAATTAATTAAATATTTTAATGTTTTAAAGGTTTTGGTCCAAAAAGAATAAGGGCCTTGAAAGCCCAGTGCCCACGACCCGCGACCGGACCGGCCGAGCCGAGCCGCCGGGCCCGTGGCCCAGCACGTGTCGTGTCTTTGACCAAACCCACAAGCATGTAGGTCCTCCTTCCCCTTTAAAAACTTGGGTGCCCCCAAGGGCCCAAACCCATTTGTCCAACTTAGGATAAATAAAGTGTGCAACTTTACCTCCTCTTTCCTATGTGGGATGGAGCATCTCTCCTCCCCCACATTTTCTATTTTCCATACCATTTATTTGTATTAAGTGGTAACTTTCTAGCATTAATTTCTCATTCACCCTAATCGGTTTTGAGAAATTCAAATGCTTATTCTCATCTACTCTCTAAGTAGAATTTTTACAAATTATTTAATTCCATTTTTCACAAATGGAAACCACTTAATTAATTGGTCAAAATCGGGTCAACACCCCATTTATCAAAGACCAATTCCAACAATCCCCCACATGAATGAAATTAATGCATGCGTGTATGCAGATTAAGCTTGAAAGTCTCGGCGAATCGTTATTGCATCGAGGATAGGTAGCTTGTGGCTTTGAACCTTCCTTAGTAAGGTACTATCGGATTTACTAGCCGCTAGTTGACGCGATGTCTTGAACTACTTTCGGTAGTTTGTGTAAACCAAGACAATAGTACTTACACAATAACAACTCTAACACTTTTGTTCTCACGTTGTGTCCATTTCGCCCCTGGACCATATCTTAGATTCATAAGTGTTTCTTTTCGGCGGCCATTACTTCTCACTTATATAGGTGATCTCCTATTGAAGAGTATCCTGCAATACTCCACCTTTCGGTATAGGAATCATTAAAAGTCTTAAACTTAACCTCACCACATTCAAAGAGGTTTAAATACACTTGGATGTATCGAGAATGAGCTAACACATTTTCCAAGTGTTCAATTTGAACATTCATAACTTAGTTGTCCCATTGAACCAAGGTCTTGGGATCTCCAATTCACAAGGTTGGAGTTACCGCTATGAACATTCTTTGAGTTGTGGATTTTAAACCCATTCCCCTTAACAGTTTATCTGGTGATCTCGATTTATGCCTTTTGTAAGCGGATCCGCAAGGTTTTCTTTGACTTGACGTAGTCAACCGAAATAACTCCATTCAAATCAACTGTCTAATAGTATTGTGTCTCCGACGTATATGTCTGACTTACCATTATACATACTTGCTTTGTGCCCTTCCGATTCTTTGATTGACTATCACGATTATATCATAACAAAGAAAGCACATGCTTATTCCAACAAGGAATATCCTCTAAGAAGTTTCTAAGCCATTCTCGCTTCTTCTCGACTTTATCCAAAGCAATGAACTCGGATTCCATAGTGGATCGAGCTATGCACGTCTGCTTAGAAGACTTCCATGACACCGCTCCTCCACCTATTGTGAAAACAAATCCACTTGTGGACTTGGAGTCTTTTGTGTCCGATATCCATTGGCATCACAAGATCCTTCTAATCTGGGCTGGATATCTTGTATAAAGTATTCCATAGTTCATGGTATTCTTTAAATATCTAAGTACCCTTTGTCACGGCTTTCAGTGATCCGTACTTGGTTACTTGTGAACTACTTAGTTTGCTCACTTTGAATATGCAATGTCCGGGCGTGTACGATTCGTTAAGTACATCGGGGATCGCCAATTACTCTTGCATATTCCAAACGGTGAGAAACTGGTTCGCCTCTTTCTTGGCCAAGTGTAGACTTAGATCTACAGTGTCTTAGCCGGAGCGCCGTCAAAAGCAGAAACCTCCCGAGTATGCTCTCGACATAATGGGACTGTGACAAGACAATTCCATCTCGAAGTTCTAGAGATTTTAATCCCTAATATAATATCGGATAATCCCATATCTTTCATGTCAAAGTTCTTCTTTAACATGTTCTTAGTCTTCATGATTAAATCATGACTACTTCCCATAATCAACATATCATCTACATAAAGGCATACTATGACGTAATCATTTGTAGTACCTTTAATGTAGACGCACTTGTCACATTCATTGATCTTGAAACCGTTTGACTTCATAGTCGTGTCAAACTTTTCATGCCATTGCTTAGGTGCTTGTTTTAGTCCATAAAGTGACTTAACAAGTTTACACACCTTTCGCTCTTGACCGGTGCAATGTACCCCTCGGGTTGTTCCATATAAATTTCCTCTTCAAGTTCCCCATTCAAGAAGGTAGGTTTTAACGTCCATTTGATGTATCTCAAGGTTATGCAAGCCGCAATAGCAATGAGAACACGAATGGACGTAATCCTCGTGACAAGAGAATATGTATCAAGAAATCATATCCCTCCTTTTGTCTAAACCCTTTAGCTACCAATCGGGCTTTATACTTGTCAATAGATCCATCTCTTTATACTTCCTTTTAAGGATCCACTTGCATCCCAAAGGCTTGCAACCCTACGGGAGATCAACCAACTCCCAAGTGTGATTTTGCATGATGGAATCTATCTCATTATTGATGGCTTCTTTCCGGAGAGAGCTTCGGACTAGATAATGCTTCTTGAATAGTTCGGGTTCGTTTTCTAACATATAAGTTAGAAAATCGGACCAAAAGACTTAGCTACTTTTGTCCTTTTTATCGCCTTGGTTCCTCTTCATCATCACTTTGAGGTAACCTTGCGCTTCATAAGTCCGTTTACTTTCGAACTTTCTTCTTTCCTTTCTTTGTTCGGAAAAATATTCTCGAAGAATACAAAGATTCCTTGATTCAATGATCATACCTTCATTTATATCAGAATAGCCGACTTGTGCACTAAAAAGCGATATGCACTACTATTGTTAGCATATCCAATGAAAGCACAATCGATCGTCTTCGGACCGATTCTTACTTGTTTTGGCTTAGGTACTTCGACTTTAGCCAAACACCCCCACACTTTAAGGTATTTGTATGACGGTTTACGTCCTTCCATAACTCATATGGAGTTTCATTTTTACCTTTGTGTGGGATTTTATTAAGAATGTAGTTCGCGAGAAAGTATGGCTTCCCCACAAGTTTTGGGGTAAGCTGAGAACTTAGCAACATCGCATTCATCATCTCCTTAAGAGTACGATTCTTGCGTCGCAACACCATTTGATTGAGGTGAGTAAGGTGCGGTCGTTTGATGAATTATACCCGCTTCCTGCAAAATTCTTCAAACGAAGCAACATACTCTCCGCCTCTATCACTTGAATCATCTTAATTTTCAAATTAAGCCGATTTTCAACTTCATTCTTATAAGTTTTAAAAGCTACTAAAGCTTCATCTTTGCTTTTCAAAAGATATACATAACAATATCTTGTGCAATCGTCTATAAACGTTATGAAGTACTTTTTCCCACCTCGAGTTTGCACAAGTTTTAAGTCACACACATCCGTATGAATTAACTCGAGTGGTTTGGTACTTCGTTCTGCCGAATGAAATGGTGCCTTGGCCAATTTTGCTTCAACACAAATTTCGCATTTGTCTTGTGAATCGGTTTTAAACGCGTTGGTATTAATTCCGATTCACTAACCTTTTAATTGTGTTGAAGTTTACGTGTCCTAATCTATCATGCCATAAATTAGAACAATCCAACAAGTAAACAAGTAACGTTTTTTATTCTTCGCCTCTTGGCGGAAAAAAGCAGACATTACGAGACATTTTAAACAGGCCCTTATCAAGGTAACCTTTACATAAAAACCCACCATTCTTGGTCATTACAAACTTAATCGATTCAAACACTAGCTAAATCCGTCCTTGCTAAGCAACGGACCGAAACTAAGTTCTTGCGGATGTCCGGGACATGCGACATCTACAAGTGTAAGCTCCTTCCCTAAGTCATCTTGAGCACCACCTTTCCAAGCCCAATGATGTTGGAAGTCGAGGAGTTCCCATGAACAACTTTCTTCCATTAATCGGAGTGTAGGAGGAGAACATCTCCTTATCGGCACAAATGTGACGAGTAGCCCCGATCTATCCACCACTCCCTTGGGTTATCCACCATATTGGCTTCAAACACAACAATGAGAGATCGAGCTCCCGGCAAGTCTATTGGAACCGACTTGTCCTCCGTCACATCGCTTGTTGGTTGCCACCTTGATTGCCCTTCTTTGGGTGTCGGCAATCCTTCGCCATGTGGTTCGGTTTGCCACAATTGTAGCAATTTCCCTCGAACTTTTGGCCTTGCCTTTCTCCTTCCCGAGTGCTTACGTTTCTTGCTAGTGCTCGACTCGGCAAGATTGGCCTTAGCCTCCATTCCGTTCTTTACCGGTTTTAACCGATTTCCGGTTGTCTTCTTCGATGCGGCCGAACAATCGATCCTCAAGCCCCATCTCTTTGCGCTTGTGCTTGAGGTAGTTTTTGAAGTCCTTCCACAATGGCGGCAACTTTTCGATAATTGCGCCACTTGAAAGATTCATTCAAAAGCATCCCTTCGATACACTAAGTCGTGAAGGATGATTTGAATCTCTGAACTTGGTGATCACCGTCTTGGTGTCAACCATCTTGTACTCAAGAATTTGCCGACAACAAATTTCTTTGTCTGGCATCTTCTGCCTTGTATTTCTTCTCCAAGGATTGCCACAATTCCTTGGACGTATTGAACGTCTGCTATAGACATTGTAAAGAGTGTCGTCTAGCCCGCTCAAGACGTAGTTGCGACATAGAAAATCGTTATGCCAAGCATCCACAAACGATTCTCCGATTGTTGTCAACTTCGTCTTCTTCAACGGCGCAGGGGGTCGCCCTTTAGAAACGAGCCAACCCCAAAGTAGTGAGGTAGAAACGGCAAGATCTTCTTGCCAACGTTTGAAGTCGGCACTGAAAAACTTGGCGACTTTTCGCCGTGAGCGGAGCAAGCCATGGGTGTGAACGAGATCGAATCGATGCCATCGTCTTCAACGAAACGTAGGAATAACGGTTTTTCGTCTTGCGATTGTTGGGTAAAATTTCTCGGTGTATGGTTTCTGTTTGAAGAAAATGGTGGATATAGTGTATGGTTTAAGTCGAGGCACGATTTCGAATCGGTCTCCGCAAGACAAAACGCCCGTACACCGAGTGCTTACGGTTCCGGCATTCGCCTAAGATACAACGACTTTTACGTCTCGAGTTTACAAACTTGAAACTCGAAACACAAACAACAAAAAAGTTCGAACTTTCAAGCTTTGAACGAAAGGAAATCAATATGCTCGTATGATGCAAATGACCGGTTATTATCCGAGTTTTTCGTATGTTTTTCGATCACCGAGGATCGATTTTTATAGAACTTTAGACGCCCGTATGGAAGGAACATGTCTTTTGGCTCGAAAAGATACCTTTTGCATGATCGAACAGACGCACTTTCAGGGGAGCACGGCTGGGACAAGACGCACGGGCGTCGCGCTGCCCGTCTTGTATGCTCAAACTTTCGGCACTCAGCCACGACCCAGACGACGGGCGCGTCGCCGCCGTGCGTGTAAGCGCAGACCTCGCTTAGCACGACCACCACGGCCTTGAAAGCCGCCCAGGCCCACGGCCCCGACCCGGACCGGCCGGGCCGAGCCGAGCCGAGCCGAGGCCGGCGGCGCGCGCGGCGTGTGCTGACCAAACCCACAAGCATGTAGGTCCTCTCCCCTTTAAAAACTTGGGTGCCCCAAGGGCCCAAACCCATTTGTCCAACTTAGGATAAATAAAGTGTGCAACTTTACCTCCTCTTTCCTATGTGGGATGGAGCATCTCTCCCCCACATTTTCCATTTTCCATACCATTTATTTGTATTAAGTGGCTAACTTCTAGCATTAATTTCTCATTCACCCTAATCGGTTTGAGAAATTCCAAATGCTATTCTCATCTACTCTCTAAGTAGAATTTTTACAAATTATTTAATTCCATTTTTCACAAATGGAAACCACTTAATTAATTGGTCAAAATCGGGTCAACACCCCATTTATCAAAGACCAATTCCAACATTTATTTTGTGTCCCTATGTACAAAATTTGTGGATCGTTCTTGATGGTTCGTTAGGATGTAATGATATTTTATACACTTTTGGTGGACATGGATTCGGATGCGTTGAAAGTTTATGCAAGCTTGGGGCAGAAATTTATCAAGCTTACCTTACATGATAAATTCTATCTATAGTTCGTCATCTCGATACCATGATAAAACACATACACTTGGCATGAGCATTTAATTTACTTTGCATAGTCACTCGACTAGGGGTGCATATTCAGTTCTACCGAACCAAACCAAGTCGACTATAATTTTAAATTGGAAACCGAAATGAAATTAGTCGGTTAGGTTTGGTTTTAACCGATCCTTTTTGATTTTCAATTTCTTCTTTTGGTTAACCAAACTCACTTATGTTTACCATCTTCTTAGTCCGGTACATGTAAAGTAATGATAAAAAAGTTGTATTTGCTAGAGAATTGAGAGTTCCTATCATAATGCATAACTACTTAAGAGGAGGGTTCGCTGCAAATACTAGCTTGGCTCATTATTGCCGAGATAATGGTGTACTTCTTCACATTCACCATGCAATGCTTGCGATTATTGATAGACAAAGGATCACACTTACATGTAACAACTAAGGCGTTACGTATGTCTTGTGGAAATCATATTCACTCTGTTACCGTAGTAGGTAAACTTGAAGGAGAAAGAGACATCGCTTTGGACTTTGTTGATTTACTGCGTGATAATTTTATAGAAAAAATTAAAATCGTTGTATTTATTTCACTCAAGATTGGGTCTCTCTACTAGACATTATTCCCGTGGCTTTGGCATTCCGGGGCTAGTTTGTGTGCGTTTTGATTAATCTAATTATTCGATTCGATTAACTATATGTCATTCATATCTAATCTAATAACACATGCACGTTGCCCTCGCTTGACATTAAGCAATTTATAAAATTAAATTCTTGCGACCTAACTCGGAAATACCATTTAAAAAGAATTTAAATCCATCATCTTATTTTGTATCCCAGATTTTCGTTCCACCTGAGAAATCATCTCGATAATCACCTTAGTAATTATTATACTTTTGCCTCCTCCCTTAATATTCATATTCGATTAGAAAAGTAGAATCATATTTTATTTACTCAATGATCAAAAAAATTGAACCGGGAGCAGAAACTTGTCTCCTCTTTAGACATTTGAAAACAACTTCTGAATTTGATTTTTGGGATATCCACATGAATCTAATTTGTTTGTGGACCATGCTTGTTGGGCAATCGGATGTACACTTTATTATTATTTTTTCCATGTTACCAATATTTCTTCATTTATCTCTAGTTAGAGGACTTCGATACAAAAGAAAAGACAAAAAGAAGGGAAAAGGGATAGTATCAACATCTACTGTTTTTAGCGCGGGAAAGTGTAGAAATCACATTGGTGTACCTTTCACACTACATCTTCAAATGGTACATTGCCTTATCAATTTACACACATTATTTCTTTAAACAACCATCCTTCTCTAGTGATACGATGAACCATTAAAACTAAGTACCACATATTAGGTGGATTTAATGTTGGGAATTTTACAGTAATAAATACAAAATTTATAATTGATTATCCTAGAATGTGCGGAAAATTTCTAGGACATAAAAATCGTGCTTCAAATCATCAAAGATCTATGGAATTACGAAGTACATGGATCCATCATAATATATGTATGCGGAATACGTGAATTGTTGATGACAAACAATTGTTTGGTTCTATCGTCTTCCTCAACTAAATATGTTGATTCCTTAATGAGACGTTCGTTTCCATTTTGATGGGAAGAATAGAAAGTGTGTGCGATTCAGTATATTGGGAACCATCACCATGTATTCTTTATATTGTTATCAAATTAGGGTTCCCATAATCCCTTAAGTTGATTCATATTAGGAATCTGCTCTTTGTTGCCATATCAAATTCAGTAGCATTAGGACTCCATCAAATTTAGATCACTTAATTAGTCCAATAATAATAAATAATAAATATAATTAAAATTAAAATATATTACCCACGGATTAGGAATAAATAATTAGTCCTAACGTTTAACCAAAATAACATCATTTTTGTAGAATATTGAGTCGATTTCTAATCGACAAATTCTCATTAAAGACAATCATATTGTTGAAATTGAATTAAAGAAAGTTTTAAGAATCTTCATCAGTCGCATGCTGTTGGCATGTGAATGAAGATTAACTTAATGAGTTATTTGGTATATCAAAATTTTGCATTATATTTGTTGTAATATCTAACATTAATTTGTTTAATGTTTTATTTGAATTCATTGATTTGAAGCTATGGATTTCAAATTTGTATAACATATCCATTGATTTTGTTTGGATAATCTCAAAAAACGTTGTATTTCAAATTTGAAATCATATTTTGAATTACTTTCAAGTTATTGTGCTGTCTAAAAAACAATTGGATTTGTGGGAAGGAATCAAGAGAAGCAAAAGTCATATTTGGAGAAAATGAAGCTCTAGGAAAATTAGAGGTGTAATGACCGAGGCTATCCCAAACGAGCTCTTTAATTTCCTTAACCTTTCTCTTTGGGCTTTCCATCCGCGTCGCCACTCATGGACTTCCCATCCACGGAAGTGGGTTTCATGCATTCTCCCATACTCGAACTCAGGACCTCCAAGGTAAAGTCTTCATCTCTTTATTCTCATCAACTATGTAACTTAGAGCACTCAACTCTTGATCAATTTGTCGGTTTGGCTTTTGAGTTGGTACTTTTCCTAATTTAAAAGTGTGCGTGTGAGGATTTTATGTGCTCAAATTATTTCATCATTTTTTCTAATGAATCATAAAGATCGATAGGTGATGATGTGTGTGTGTGCGTGCCATGATCACTATCATCGAGTCGAATCGATGAGTTATGAATTACCTCATCTTCATGTTCCTTTGTCATAAGACGAATCAATGCTTCTTTTTCAGTGTCAGAAGAGTATTTAGTTTCATTGTTCTCTGACTCTTCTGCTTCCTTACGTTTTGTTGTCTCGATCTCGGACCGTCATGGCATTCTTTCTTTCCTTTCTTGTTTCTCACGAAGACTTTCTTTTCTCATCATTCCTGTATTTGTTGGTAGTGGATAGGGTCGATCAATCGCAAAGTTTACTTTGTGGTCTACAATTCTAGCAAAAGTCTTCTACTTTCTTTTCGACTCTCTTGGCGGGTCTCTTCTCTTTTCCTTTATAGAAATCTCAATGCCTTCTAAAGGACTCTTCTTTGATCCTCTTGTAGTTCTTGTTATGGAACTTGTTGAATCTCTTGACCGTTAAGGCAATCTCATCCTTATCAATGATGTCCTTTGAGTCCACTAACTTAGACTCATCTGCTATCAAGGCAGCAGTCTTAATTGCAACTATCTCATTTTGCTCTTTTCTTTTGAGCTCGAATTTAAAGGCTTTCATATCTGAAATAACTCATGATTTGAGATTTTTGAGGTCCATTAAGTGCCTCAGAGCCATCACCTTCGTTTCCCACTCAGCTGGAAGGGCTCTCAAGATCTTCATACATATTTCCTTCTGTGTATATTCCTTACAAAGAGCAGATAACTCATTTGTTATCTCACCAACCTTGCTTCAATCGATATAATGACTCTCCAGTCATCATCCTTAAATTCTTGATTTTTTGGACTGCAACTGTAAGCTTGTTTTCATTTATTTGTTATGTGCCCTCATAGATCAAAGTTAGCTTGTCCCAAATTTCTTTGGTTATCCTGCATGACTTGACTTTGTTGAACATAACTTTGTCCAATGTCTTGTAGAATATACTTAGCCACATTGTCGAGTTGAACCTCTTTCTATCTTCATTTGTCCATTCTTCTAGGCTTATCAACCTCGGTAGCTCCCACTGCATCATCTCCTATTCCTCTTTGTTCTTGCCACATTTGAGTTCACATTAAAAACTTTTTTGGGTACATCCTCAATGACAAACTACATTCATCATGCAAAGGTGCAGAGATATGTCTGCATATATATTTTCCAATCATCAAAATTTTCAATAAAAAATATGGGATAGATTTGATTTCATGATAATAACTCTTCAAAAGCTTTGAAAGACTCAAGTGTTGATGTTTTTGAAAAATGGAGATCTAGTTCAGTAACCAGGGCGGAAGGTTCTTTAAACCAACCGCTCTGATACCACTTGTAGGCCCCAATGGGTGTTAAGTAAAATCTAGGAGGGGGTTGAATAGACTTTACCAATTTTTTGATCTTTAAAATCAGACTATTTAAGAAAACAGTTAAGTCCTTAAGACAACTGTGTTGAGAATTAGCAAGAGAGTTATCACTCCACAATTCTTTAAAAAAGAGTTGTTGATAGAGTGACTTATCTGACAAAATCAACTATTTATGATCAAATCAGTTTTCTTGTTTAATCAACGGAAGACTTACATATTTTTTGAGTTTGTTTTATCAACACTTGCACTTTTTGAGAGTTATGAGATTGTTTGATAGCAAATATAAAGCAATGTAATGAACTGCAAAAATATAATGACAATAAAGTAAAGAACACAAAATTTATAGTGGTTCGAGGATGGGGTGATTCCTCTACTCCACTCTTCTCCTACTCCAGGAGGAATTCACTATTGTAACAGGTGACTTTAGTTACAAAAGTACAGTCCAAACAGTCTTGATCACACAACTAGCTATTTCTTAGACTCAGCTCTTCTCCAGGTAGCTGTCTAGGTACTTCAGCTTTTTGAATCTTCAGGATTTGATCACACAAGCCTCCTTGGATTCAAAACTTGTTTGACTTTGAACTTGACTGCACTTTCTTCAATTCTTGGAAGTGCAGACCCCATTTTGTTTTTCACAAAAGTTTCCTCTTCAACTGTTGAACAACTTCAATCTTTCAGTCAATGTGTTGGATGAAGTGTCTTTGAATATGCTTGAGCATTTGCAGTTAAGCTTGAGAGAAAGAGTGTGTTTTGAATTTCTTGCTCGAAAATACTCTTGTGTTCTTGTTGTCTCATATGTGTGTTCTCGCTAAAAATTCCACAGCTTTTATAGTAGGAGTTTAAATTTTGTCCATTGAAGAGATAGACTAAAATTCAAATTCTACTTTGTGTTCGTTGGCTTGTCTTGTTTTGCAACTTTAGATGTTGACCGAACCTTGTTCTCAACTTTACTCGGTTTTACGAAAATGTGTCAAAGACTCTACAGGCTTCTCATTTGCCCATTCATTTGGCATCTTTTTAGCTTGACCATTCTAAAGTTTCAGACATGTACTTGTTACTAAAATAAGTAACTTCCTTGGACTTAGTGCAACAAACTTCTTGATTAACATAGCCCTTCAACTGTTTTACCCCTTTTGACTTCATCTTAAGTCTTCTAACATAATCTTTGATGCACTCTCTTTGTAAGTCTTCGGAAGACTTGGGTGAGAGTCTTATGATGTTAACTCAACTGCAAGTCTTCGATGATATCTTGACAAGTCTTCTACAATTCTACATAGCATGCTTTTATTTTAGTTTTTATCATATCTATTACAAAGTAGAAATTACATTGAAAATGGGGTGCCAACTTTCTAATACAAAGTTTTCTTTACATCATCAAAATCTGAACAATAAATTCCCTAACAAACCGGATTTTACTATTTTTTCAACTTTTTTTATATAAATTACAATTATAAACTTAATGTTTAATATATTTATGTCATAATCCAAATTAAATAATAATTCAAATCAATTATTTTCTATTTTAACTAAATCAAAAAAGAATCCTAATCAATTAAAATATTCTTGGTTTGGACAAACCTCTGTAATATAGGCATTGGCAATCAATCAAATAATTATATTATAAAAAATAAGAAATTAACTAAATATATAACTTCTTTTTTTTATATAAATATATTATATTAATATTTTATATAATATAATTCAAAATATAATTAGTTTTATTGAAATCGATAAAATCGATAAGTTTGTATTGGTCTAACCGCTTAAATCACTTACATATAGCTTGGCCGGTTTGATCGCATATACCGTTTTTAAAACATTGCCTACACGTATTCCATATTTTAATGTCGATATCTACGTATTATGCTAGATTTTCAAGAATCTGAGCTGGGGCATCTTGGGCTTGAAAATGGCAAAATTATTTTTATAGACCAAAATATAACTATTTGTTCTTCTAGGAGTTGTATACAAATTATATGAAATTACCAAATGTAACACTTGAGAATGTTTTATTTTATACACATTACCACCTATCAAATAAATCATATAATTGTAAAAAAATATTTGATTATTAACAAATAGAACAACACCCGTGTATTACACAAAATTTGTCAAAAAAAAAAAAATTATCATTTGATTTGTTTGTGATAGTTATAGAAGATCCAAAATACTAAAAACTAATTCATAATTTAGAAGATTACCAAACAAATCATCACTTCATATTCTCGAAACTTTTTGTAAACTATGTTTATTTGTTCTATTTCCAAGTGAACTGTTCTTGTTACAACAAATAGTTTTTAAGCTCTTTCTGTTCTTACTCTCGCTATCACCACATAAAGTTGATCATAACTGCATACTAGTCTTCGCTAATTTTTATTAATCAAAAGTATCTAATAAAAATATCATTTTTTTTAAATTCTATAATATTTAAATAATTGGGCAAATACAAATTATTTGGCTTTGCGAACAATTTAGGTAGGTCAAACTACTTCAATTAAATTTGCATAATATTTGGCAAGCATCAAATAAATTTGAAAAGTTTTTGCTTTCTTCTGTGGTATCGAAAAATTCTTAGTTAGTTTTGCTAATTTTATTTATCAAAACTATCCAGTAAATATATCTTTTATTTTTTATTTATACAAGATTTAAATAGGTGGATATATATTATTTAATTAGTTTTTTGCATATTGTAGTTGGGTAAAACCACTTCAATTAAACTTGCATGATATATGATAGGCAACAAATAAATTGGTTATTAATAAATTGGAGCTAATTTTATTAATCAAAAGTATCCATTAAATATATCTTCCATTTTTTAAGAGTAATTTACTTATTTAGATTAGATAGATAGATTTTTTGGATTACTTTTCTTTTTATACTATCTTTTACCTTTTAGATTGTATATGGAAAAAATATAAAAAAATAGTTAACCGTAAATAAATGTGAAGTCGTCACATGTAATTTGGAGAATGAGAAATTGTCACATATCTCATAATATTAAGGTGTTGACATGTGTCCTTGCAATTTTTCGTTTAGTATATAGGGTTTCACGGTATTCGTCCTCCGATCATGCGAGATGTAGATCCTAATGGGCATCGTTAAGTCAGAAGGGGAGTTGAATAAACTTAACTAATTTTTTGATTTCAAATTAAATCAGAGTTTATACAAGTAAACAACTAAGTCTCTTGGGAGACAATTGGGTCTAACCTCAACAGGAAAGTTAGTCACTCAATAGACTCGAGAGAGTTGTTGATAGAGTAACTCAGCTGAGTGAAATGAGCTTTTTACAAAATAGTTTACTTGGTTTTTACAGCGGAAATCTTACACCCTTTTTAGAATATGGTTTTGAACACTTGCTTTAGATTAAGTTATTATCAGTTGAGTAAGCAAATTATTAATCAGCAGTACTAAATATGCAGAATATAAACTGCTGAAAGTAAATGACACAGAGAATTTTTATAGTGGTTCGAGGATGGGGTAATTCCTCTAATCAACTCTTCTCCAACTCCTGGAGGTAATCCACTAATGCAACAACAAGCATTACAAAAGGATAATACGATCGAGTAAGCCTTGATCACACAACCGGTTTCACTCCTAGACTTAGCTTCTTCGTAAGACATCCGCCTCACTACTTGATTCTTCAAACCCTTCGGACTTGATCACACAAATCTCGTTGGATTCGAATCGGTATAAATAGAACTCATCAACGCCCCTTAACCACGTGAAAGTGCATACATCTTTTTCTTGATAAACAAGTTTTCCTCTTCATGAACAAGCAGTTTGAAGTTTTATTCCTTCCTTTACTAAGTGTGTTGGTTAGAATCACTTCGAGTGTTTAGGCTTGAGAATTTAGAATAATTTAGCTTGAGAGAATATTGCAGTTGCTTGCTTGCTCAGATTTCTCTTTATATATGTCATGTGTATCTCGTTCATCTATAAAAAAATTCCCAGCCTTTTATAGTAACAGTTTGAAAATGTGTCCGTAGAAGATATAGACAATTTTCAAACTTCATTTCTTATTCGTTGGCTTGTCTTGTTGTGCAACTTTTAATGTTGACCCAACCTTAACATTAATACTTCTACAGGTGCCTGAAATGTACTAAGTTTCTGCAAACTTTCCATTGGCTCCAGCTTCTTGCACTCTTTCAGCAACACAACCTTTAAGGTTGCAGGTCTGTCCCTTACCATATCGGGTAAGTCTTTGACTTTTCTTTGCAACGGACTTCTTCAGCTTTCTTTGAGTCCTTCAGCTGTTTTATCCTTTTATTGAGTCTTATCCTTGATTCTTGGATAACTATTCGCCTTATTTTTAGCTTCACCGCAAGTGTACGGTGTAGTTTATAGAATAGGGTAAGCAAGGTCGTATCCACGGAGACTAATAAATTTATGCGCTAAGTATTGAACCAAAATAGACTTATTTTTATTTAGACGATCGAAATTGGATGATTGTTGTGGAGGTAAAGACAAGAATAACCACAAGAATACAAGATACTAAGAATAATGGAATTATCAAGAGAATGAAATGGATTCCTGGATTATGGTTTCAATTAATATTCCTCTTGTTATCCGATTTAATCAAAGCCAAAGTTATTATCAATACACCTATAAAGACGATCACAACGGTATTTTATCCTCCCTCTCGAGATGTATATAAAGTGTAGATTGAAATATCTATGCTAGCATCTCTACTCAACATAAGATACACAACTCCCAAATGCACAAAAGATCAAATGTCCTCACAAAAATCTACAAACCTCTCGATTCATGCAAATATTCGTGTCAAGTACTCAAGATCTAATATTGAAACTCATCTCTCGAATTATGAATCAATATATCAAACATGTTAAATCATTGGCCAAGTGATAAAACAAGAATAAGCTCAAAGTACTCAAATAGACTTCAAGACAATAACTTCAACTAAGATTAAAACATTCAACAAGAGTTCAATTAATCTACTTCCAAAACCCTAAAATCACAAGAAGTTTAGCTACTCATTAAAAATAAACAACTCATAGACAAATTGTTCATATTCATGACAAGCTAAAATGAAAGATTAAAGCACAAAGAATGAGAAAACTTAGGAAATGGATAATCTCTCGATTAATCTTCAATCCTCAAGCTCCGATTCGACCCGATTCTTCCCTTGATTCTTCCTTGATGAATTTGAGCTATTTCTTGTGTTCTTGGGTCTTTTCCACCTTTCCTCCTCTGGTGTGCGCCCCAAGAAGTGGTATTTATACCCTTTTGGAAGTCTAGGTCAATTTCTTTGTCATTTTTGGAGTTTTTACGCAACACGCACGGGTCGTGCGCGCCACGCGCACGGGCTACCCGTGCGCCATTTCGTAGAAAACACCCAGTCTCCCAGTCAGTAGCACGCACGGGTCGTGCGCCCACGCACGGCCTACCCGTGCGCCAACCCATAGAAAACATCCGGTCTTCGTAGGGCGCACGGGTCGTGCATCCACGCACGGGTTACCCGTGCGCCACCCAAACGTCCGAATTTGCTTGCAGGGTCTTCCGAAGAGTTGTAGCCCTCTCTTTAGCTTTCCATAGCCACTTGAATCACCTCAATATCAATTTTGTAGAGAGTTATGGCCAAAATACTAAACCACTGCCAAGTCTTTGGAAATTCCATACGCGTTTGGATGTTCCTTGAGATAAATCTCCTTGTTGTTTGATCATCCATGCTTCTTTTGACACACGACTCATCACTATGACTCTAGACTCCACATAGTTGGCTTCCAATTAGGTGTAATCGCTCAATTCTTGATGATTCTAGGTAGCCATGCTCGTATTTGTCACAAAATCACTCCAAATATCGTTAAATTCCTACAAAACAAGCAAGCGTAATATCTTTTTCACAAAGAGCGAATATATACCATTTCATACACGTTATTGCATGTTTAATCACCATTTTAGTCATATTTATACCTCAAAATACATGCAAAACTCACACCTATCAATAACTCGATTGTAAGTCTACTAAAATACATAGCTTCTTAACTTGACCGAGAGTTTTTTTCGATACTCGGTTGCGACACACCGAATGCAAGAAAATAAAATTTCATAAGAGAAGCTAGCGTCCGATTCCATGCTTCCCTATGCTATAGAATCGCGGACGATGCTTTGGAATGAGAATTTGATTTGAAAATAGAGCCTTGTTTGAAAAAGACACCTCTCTACATTTCTTCAGTCAATTTTCTGCATCTTCAAATTGGCTGATTGATAACTCAACTATCTATCTAACTATTACAGAGTTGAAATACATACAAAAAATGGGGTGCCAACTTTCTAATGTAAGGTTTCTATGCATCATCAAAATTTATACAGATAATTTACTAACACGAGACAATAGTGAAATAAAGACTAAGGCTGCAATTAGATGGTCTTTCATTCCATTCAATTTTATTTTTTAAATGAATAGTGGTGAAAAGTTATTTCTGAAAATGTAAAATATTTTGGGATTTTATTTGGATGGAGGATGAAAATGTGATGATAATGGTTGATGTGATGATTTTTTAGTAAAATAATAATAGAAATGATTGGATAAAACAAGAGTGAATAGTATATTTGTGATAAGAATTTTTAATGATGATAGTTGATAGTGATGGTTTTTAGTAAAATAATAACTAATGTGACTGATGATTGGAAAAATGAGAATGAGTGAATAGTTTTGTTATTTTTAAAAAAAATCCACAAACAATTTATTAATGTTTGGGCAAAGAAAATTAAGGAAATTTTTTTGTCAAAAATCACACTATATAAAGACACAATTTTTTTTTAGCTAGATCAATCCGTGATTTTTTGGATTATTTTTTATCTTTTAAAAATCTTGATTGAAAGTTAAATTGTATCCCATTGTTAATTCAGTTCAAAGATTACTTTAAAAATATATATTTGGAAAAGACATGATTTTTTTTTATTTTTTGCTTTTTAACGTTTTCTAAAGGATTTTTTCCAAAAAGGAGTGGGATAAAATTGTTGATTTCAATAGTTTCGCAGACCTCTTTAATTTTTGGAATTATTTTTTACCTTTTAGACAAGGTTGTCGATTAGTATAACATCTCTCACAAATAATTCTTTTTTAGAATAAAATTAATTTCATTCATGCATCAGAAAAAACTTACGACTGATTATTAACGCGTGAAAAATAGCTGTAAGCCCTATGGGATCATAAATCTATACAGATCTAAAATAAAAATTTAAAAATAAATAAATCTCGCGATCCGTAGACCGAACTTCACAAATGTAAGATCGGGGCAAACACGTACAAAATATGATCTCACTTTTGTCACGTATATATCATGGGTTAATGGCTCATCCGATTTTACGAACAAAATCCCACATAAGGGGCAAATTTATTAATTGAAAAAAAACTATCTATTGGCGAGAAATAAAAGTCACCTATTGAGGATGAATTGATTAATTAAAAGAAATGGAAATTATTTCCCCCATCCACTATAGAAGGATGAGGGAAGAAAAAGAGAAAGAAAATTGAGGAGCAAAAATAGCTAGTATTTTGATAGGAAAAAAAAGAGAGAGTTTAAATTCAACGAGTATTTTCTCACAAATCATTCTTAGCATAAGAACCTTTTAGATAATGTTGTTGAATTATATCTTATTTAAAAATAAAATATTTGATTTTGGTTTATTCGTTACCTTTTATATTATAATAAATTGTATAGGTAGAATTTTTGATTTACGAAAAAAATAGATTGTACAGATAGAATCCTTAATTTTTGGATTATTTGTAATTTTTTAAATTATATATGAATAATATTGAAAATATATATAGGGTTGACACATAAATAAATGTGAAGTCACCATGTGGAATTAAGAAAATGAAAATTGACACATGTCCTAGAATAGAAGTGATGACATGTGTCATATTCGTTTTCTATTTATTATATAGGGTTGATTTTTATAGATAGTTATTAACTTCACTCTAATATGTGAATGAAATATCGTTAATCACTCCCAAAAAATAGATCGAATATTTGCAATAGTTCATTATACATTTCTAATCATGTAACAAGCTGCAACAGTGCAAAGTTAATTATTATAGTGAAATACACTTGTGCTAATTCAATTTCTCTTCGCCACCATATTTGCCTTGTAATTATTAATTTTTAGTAATCATAACAGAGAAATTTAAAGCACTATCTCGTGCTACTATTAGTTCGCGGTGGCGGAGAATGCCCCCACATCCCCAACCACCACAACCGCCACCACCACCTCCTCCGCCCGCCACCCGTCCCCCAACCCCATCCCGATCCCCATCTGTTAGAGTAGAATGCCCGGCGTTCCAATTAGATTGGATTTTATTCTACTTGTAAAACAATTTTATTGGAAATTATAATAATATAAAGGCATTTCTTTATCTTATGTTCTTTTGCATTTATCACATATTTGCACATATGATAAAGTCCTTAGATCAATTTTAGCTATGACGCATGGTCGCGCATTTGATGGCGATCATGGAATATGTCTCTAAGGCTTTGATCTTAAATTTGTTCCAAGTCGATGAGTTTTTCAAGATAGGACATTAAACAACCCCGTAAGACTTGTACATATGGTGCATGCTCATGAGACGAGGATGTTGCATTCCATTAACATCGTTGTTGAGACACAAATGCACATATGTGGGTGCTTGTTAGCGAACAAGTTCACATCGAACATGACCCAATGAAAATTCTTAGATAGAAGTTTTGATTGTCGAATAAGAATTTTCATATTGCAATAGTACATGATTAATCCTCGTACTTGAGGCACAACTATACCTTGTGTATATCCTACAATACTTTGATTTACCTTTTGATTGCTTGACAATCACAAAGAGGTATTTTGGGTATTGTAGTGATATACATGGAGGTTTGTGTGTGGCCAACATAGAATTCGACACTTGTCATTTAATAAGGGAATTTCCTGTGTTTTCATAGTTTGTGGTTCAAAGACCTTGGCCAAGGCACGATGAATTTGATTCATAAGAGAATCACAAGTACTTGAAATGGAATCACAGTTATTAAATCAATTGGGTTCGACTTATAAATCTATGCCCAAGATTTAATCGGGAAATTAGTTGTCGAAAGGATCGTACATGTATGCAATTGCAATTGAAATAGGTTTACTCGCTATTTCACCTAATACTAGGTAATCATGCTACTTGCTAGGTGTTACCATGATTTGTAGGTTCTTGAAATTAAAGAGTTAACTTCAAGTATATTTATTAATTGGATTAATAAATAAAATAAGTTATTATTATTCGAAAGTTACAAAAGTTGTAAGCCTACTACTAGTGTTAGTCGTGAACCTAAAAGGGTCACACATAATTTTGGATGTTGACATTTTGAGATTGAAAGATCCAATGGTTGGATGCAATTAATTGATATAGATTAATTAATTGGGTTTTTAATTTAATTCAATTGTGGAATTAAATATTTAATTATATAATTTGATTATTTAATTAAATCTAATTTGATTAGAGAATCAAATAATTGGAATAGAATGAATTAATCAATATTTGAATTGATTAATTGGGATTTAATTAATTAATTAGTAGAATTAATTAATTGGACTTTAAAGTCCAATCCCATACCCTAATCTAGTAGGCCTAATTGTAGAAGCCAACTAGATAATTGAAGAGAAATAAATAAATGAGATTTATTTTAATATATACATATATATATATATATATTAGGATATATATATATATATATTTATAATGAAGAGAGATTAAAAAAAAACATCATCATTTATCTAACCTTGAAATCACATGCAACATGTTAGCATGTGTAGGAAAGTAGCCTAGTAGGTGGCATTGTACAACCTTTTATTTTTCTAATAAAAAAGGTTATATTGTGCAAATGATTATGTTTTGTTGATTAAGATTAAAAGAAGAAACAAAAGCATGTTTTCATCTAATGAAAACTCAAGGTTATGACGGTTTTTGAAGGGAATGAGAATAAATGTTGGTTTCTTAACACCCATTTTTGTTCTCACAATCTAAGCTCACTTACTCTCTCTTCAATATACACCATTTTTCTCTTCAAAATTTTTAGTAGAGAATAATTAACCAATAATTATTCATCTACAAAATTTTAACAATAGTTGATTGTTGGAATTAAATTTTATTCCATTTTTCAATATCGAAAATGTGGTAAATTCTACTAGCGAAGAATTTATCCCTGTCACAACCAAGAGGTGGACTCATTAGAGGGGAGCTTGAATCTCTATTGGCGAGTTTGCGAGGATTTACCCTGCTGTGAGGAATTTGGATTCCTTCTACATCATCTTCAAAAGGAAGCATTTTAGGTAAGATCCTAAATCTTATTTTACAACTTGTATAAACGCGCGATCGTTAAATCGCTACGATAATCGGGGCTTTATTTTTATGCATAATTGTATGCACGATTTAAATTTTAATTTTCCTGCGTTTAGCCCCGCAATATAGCGAACCCAACAGTGGTATCAGAGCCACGGTTTCGCGATTATACAAGTTTGTGTGTTTTGAAGCATGTTTTAAATTGTTAAAATATGTTTAACTATTAATTTTATGTGCGATGTAATTGTTTCATTCGATTTGTATTTGGGATAAATTAAATTTAATTATTTTTATGAAAAATAAATATTGAATCGCCAAATCACCGAATCGCCGAAATGCGAAACATATCCATATGTTGTTTCAATTTGACATACTAAAGTTTGGTTTATTCTTATTAACAAACAAGATAAACAGTTTAAGTTTTTCTTTTGTTAATTAAGTTTAACTTTAGTTTAATTGTATATTATATTAAAGTGTTTAATACATGTATTAAATGGTTTAGTGAATAACCTGCCATCCGAAATAGTTGGACAGATTGATTATTCAAATTTTGGATTTAATTGTTAATTCCATTATTAACAAAATGGTGTTTTGTGAATAATCATAATAAGTTTTATCCCAAATTAAATCGGCACATAAAATTTGGTATATTTAAATGCTTTAAATTCATGTGATGGATGTTTTGATATGATTTATTTAGGGATGATCATGAGCCTTATGACCAATGTGATTGGATGTATTTTATTTATTTGGGTTTTGGGGCTGCGAGCCTCTTATTCAATTATTTGTAAATTATTTAAATTTTCGCATTGAGAGTAAACTAGGTGGTGAGGTTTTCCATTTATTGTAATTGGAGGACGTTCGATCACGAAAGGCCCACGCTTGTGTGGGTATATTTTTACAAATGTAATAGAATAGAAGAATCAAGGCCCATGCATGTATGGGTATATTAATGAAATGTAATAGAAGTAGTTCTATTTATTTTGACCCTTAGATTGACCACAGACCCATTTTTGGCTCAAATGGGTCGCATAGGTTGGCCATGATCATCCCACTGCTTTTTGCATAGATGTATGCTAGGTTTATTTAATGTTTTTTGCTTGCGCTCATATGATGAATTGCGTTAAATAAAAACCAATCTAATAATTAAGTTGATGAGATTTTTGAAAAGTTTAAAACCCCAAGTTTTTGAAACTTAAAAAGGAATTTAATTTTAGTTAATTCCATATCAAGCAAAATGGACAAGATAGGTAGGACTCATCGTTCCATGCCTTCCATCAAAGGTAGACAACATGACGATGCTACTACACTTGATTACTGGCCACGAGTCGTGGAGTGATTTTGTGTTAGAAAGCTGTGATATCTACCAAGCATAGAGATACTCGTGGGATGGACTCGTCATCATGTTGGCCACGAGTCGTGGAACATCTTGATGTTTCATCTACACGAAGGTTTGATGGGTTATGTTTGACGCTTAGTACCATATAGGCTCATAAAATTGGGGTATATGAGAAAACGTGAGGCAAAATAATCTTGAGGGTTGTATAAATGATACAATTGTTAAAGAGTTGACTACCAATAGAAATATCTCATGGGCTCATAAAATTGGGGTATGAAATATTTTTGTTGGGCTTCAAGCTCATTAAGAAAATTAGATTTTCCCGAATTTTATTTGGGGTTAATAAAATTTGAATAAAATAGTGGGAGACATTTAATATTAAAGACCTTATATTGAATGAATATATTTTCCATAAGTTTACTGATTTTCTGCTTCATTTATTTTTGTAGATAACTCTACTAAAAATGGCTAAGAATCCACTAGGATCCATACTTGAGCAAAACAAATTAACTGGCCCAAATTTTGTCGATTGGCTGAGAAACCTAAAAATTGTCCTTCAGTCTGAGAAGAGGGCTTATGTACTTGACCAAGCACCTCCTCCACCTCCTGAGGATATTACATCAGAAGCCTATGGAGAATACCTTCGTCATGTTGATGACAATCTCCAGCTCGGTGTTATATGTTGGCATCAATGTCAAAATGAGCCAAAAAGCGAGAATGAAGGTCTAGATAATGCTAGTGAGATTCTTTTCCATCTACAAGAGTTGTACGGTGAGAGAACGCGACAAATAAGATATCGATATCAAAAGAGCTTTTCGGATGTCGTATGATCGAGGGCTCTTGACCAAGACCATGGGTCAAGATGATAGCACTCATTGAAAGGCTTACGTCCCTTGGAGTTATTATGGACAATGAACTCTATGTGGACCTTATGTTGCAATCACTGCCTCCCTCATTTGACACATTTGTTGTCAACTTTAACATGCACTCCATGGAGACTAGTCTTCCTGAATTGGTGAACATGTTAAAGACGGCCGAATCTACTATCAAAAGGATAAGCCAAATCATGCTTGTTGGATCCACTTCGGATCAAAGGCCGCAAAGTCTAAGAAAAGGAAGTGGAAAGGAAAGGGTTCCTCTAAGCCCAACAAGAAGGCAAAGGACAATGGTAAGAAAAAGGTTAATTCTCAAGCCATGACAAATGCCATTCTCGGCAAAATGGGGCATTGGAAGAGGAATTGCAAGGAGTACCTTAAGAGTCCAAACGTTTAGGTATATATTTTGTTGAAGTTAACTTATCGATTAATGATGCTTCTTGGGTATTGATACCGGTTGTGGCTCACATATTTGCAATTATTTGCAGATAATGGTAAGAAGCAGAAGCTTGATAGAAAGGGAGATGGTCCTTCGGATGGGAAATGGAGCAAGAGTTGCTTTGCATTAGCTATAGGGACTGTTTATCTATCTTTGGAGAATGGTTTTAGTTTGTGTTTGAACAATTGTCTTTATGTTCGAATATTATTAGAAACATTATCTATGTTCCATTTTGGACAGAGTGTTTTAAATTTGTAATTGAGAATGGAACTTGTTCCATTTTCAAAGATTATGCACTTATATATTCCGGTTATTTGACAAATTGTTTATACACGATTACTCCCCATAATCCCATTCTCACAATTCAACAAAATAAAAGAAAATTAGATAATCATAGTTCTTCTGTCACTCTTTGGCATGCTAGATTAGGTCATATTTCCGAAAAAGAATACACAAGTTGGGACAAAAACTCAACCTTATGGGAGAGCAAAAGTTGCCAACATGTGAATCATGTCTTAAAGGAAAAATGACCAAATCACCATTTGTTGGACAAGTGGAACGAGCCAAAGATCTGTTGGATTTGATCCATACGGATATTTGTGGTCCACTGTTAAGTGTTAGTGCACGAGGAACTATCACTATTTCATAACTTTTACCGATGACTATTCTAGGTATGGTTATGTATACCTTATGAGGTTCAAATCAAGCTTTTGAAAAGTTCAAAGAATTTAGATGTGAGGTGGAGAAACAAACTGGTCGTAGTATTAAGACTCTTGATCGGATCGAGGAGGCGAATACTTGACCACCGAGTTTCTTGATTATCTAAAAGAGAATGGTATTCTCTCACGGTGGACTCCTCCTGCTACTCCACAACTCAATGGAGTTTCGAGCGTAGAAATCGAACTTTGTTAGACATGGTTCGATCGATGATGAGTTTCACTACTTTACCTCTTTCATTCCTCGGGTTATGCCTTAGAGACAGCACATACTTATTGAATAGGGTGCCATCCAAGGTTGTTCCTAACACACCATATGAAATGTGGTGTGGTAAGACACCCTCCTACAAATACCTCAAAGTATGGGGGTGTGTCTTTTATGTGAAACAACAAGTGGGAGATAAGTTGGATATGCGATCCATCTTATGTAAATTAAGTGGGGTATCCAAGAGAGCCTATAGGATACTATTTCTATGATCCTTCTGAACAAAAGGTTTTTGTTTCAAGGAATGCTACTTTCCTTGAAGAAGAATTTCTTTCTCGGAGGAGTGGCGAAGCGATGAACTTGAAGAAATTCAAGAACAACAAAATTTCCCAAATGTTGCCATGAGATAATGCACTGGTGAAGCCGGACCATCTAAAGCACAACCTCTTCGAAAATCCATAAGGGTTTCAAAGGCGCCGAGAGGCTAAACCTTTTATTAGAGAACAAAGAAGAGAGGCTCCTATTGGATAATGATCCAAGAAGCTATGAAGAAGCGATGTCGATATCGACTCAAATAAATGGCAAGAAGCAATGCAATCCAAAATTGACTCCATGTACTCCAACAAGGTATGGACCTTGGTGGACCCACCACATGGAATTGTTCCCATTGGTTGCAAATGGGTCTATAAACGAAAGCTTGGGGTAGATGGAGAGGTGGCGACTTTTAAAGCACGTTTGGTTGCAAAAGGTTATACTCAAAAGCAAGGAGTTGATTATGATGAGACCTTTTCACCAAGATGCGATGCTTAAATCCATTCGGATCTTGCTAGCCATATCAAAGATATTATGACTATGAGATATGGCAAATGGATGTGAAGACTTTTTCTCAATGGAAACATTAAAGAAGAGATCTATATGAAGCAACCGGAGGGATTCATATCCAATGGAAGCGAGCAAAAGTTTGTAAACTCCGAGATCTATTTATGGACTCAAATAGGCTTCTAGGAGTTGGAACATTCGATTTGATGAAACGATCAAAACATTTGATTTTCATAAAAATCCGGATGAACCATGTGTGTATAAGAAGGTTAGTGGGAGTGCGATTTGTATTTGTTGTGCTCTATGTTGATGACATTCTACTCATTGGAAATGATGTAGGTATGTTACAATCAACTAGGACTTGGTTGTCTAAACAGTTCTCCATGAAGGACTTGGGAGAAGCATCTTTTATCCTAGGGATAAAGATCTATAGAGATAGATCACGAAAGATGATCGGATTATCCTATCAATGTACATAGACAAAGTACTAAAAGGTTTAGTATGGAGGAATCCAAACGAGGATACCTACCTATGAGTCATGGTGTTTCACTTTCTAAAGCTATGTCTCCTAAGACACCCGAAGAAAGAGAAAGAATGTCTCGCATACCTTATGCATCCGCTATTGGAAGCATAATGTACGCAATGTTATGTACTAGGCCTGATGTCGCACATGCTTTGAGTGTCACAAGGCGATATCGACCAATCCAGGTGATGAACACTGGAAGGCCGTTAAGATGATCCTTAAGTACTTGAGAAGAACTAAGGATATGTTTTTGATATATGGCAGTGGAGAGCTAAAACTAGAAGGATTCACTGATTCTAGTTTCCAGTCTGATAAAGACGACTCTAAGTCCATGTCTGGATATATATTCATCTTGAATGGAGGAGCAGTTAGTTGGAAAAGTTCCAAACAAGAAACAACTGCAGACTCCACCACCGGTCAATATATTGCCGCATCGGATCGCGAAAAAGAGGCTGTTTTGGATACGAAACTACATCCAAGGGTTGGGTGTAGTTCCATCTGTTGTTGATCCAATAATGATTTATTGTGACAACAACGGTGCTATAGCGCAAGCAAAAGAGCCAAGATCTCATCAAAAATCCAAGCATATAATGAGGCGATACCACCTGATCAGAGAGATCATTGGTAGAGGCGATGTTGTTGTGGATCGAGTTGCTTCAGCCGAAAATGTAGCAGACCCGCTAACTAAGCCCTTATCACAAAAAGTATTTGACGGACATCTCGAAAAGATGGGCCTAAGATACATGGGCAATTGGAACTAGGGCAAGTGGGAGATTGTTAGAGTAGAATGCCCGGCGTTCCAATTAGATTGGATTTTATTCTACTTGTAAAACAATTTTATTGGAAATTATAATAATATAAAGGCATTTCTTTATCTTATGTTCTTTTGCATTTATCACATATTTGCACATATGATAAAGTCCTTAGATCAATTTTAGCTATGACGCATGGTCGCGCATTTGATGGCGATCATGGAATATGTCTCTAAGGCTTTGATCTTAAATTTGTTCCAAGTCGATGGGTTTTTCAAGATAGGACATTAAACAACCCCGTAAGACTTGTACATATGGTGCATGCTCATGAGACGAGGATGTTGCATTCCATTAACATCAGTGTTGAGACACAAATGCACATATGTGGGTGCTTGTTAGCGAACAAGTTCACTGAACATGACCCAATGAAAATTCTTAGATAGAAGTTTTGATTGTCGAATAAGAATTTTCATATTGCAATAGTACATGATTAATCCTCGTACTTGAGGCACAACTATACCTTGTGTATATCCTACAATACTTTGATTTACCTTTTGATTGCTTGACAATCACAAAGAGGTATTTTGGGTATTGCAGTGATATACATGGAGGTTTGTGTGTGGCCAACATAGAATTCGACACTTGTCATTTAATAAGGAAATTTCCTGTGTTTTCATAGTTTGTGGTTCAAAGACCTTGGCCAAGGCACGATGAATTTGATTCATAAGAGAATCACAAGTACTTGAAATGGAATCACGCTTATTAAATCAATTGGGTTCGACTTATAAATCTATGCCCAAGATTTAATCGGGAAATTAGTTGTCGAAAGGATCGTACATGTATGCAATTGCAATTGAAATAGGTTTACTCGCTATTTCACCTAATACTAGGTAATCATGCTACTTGCTAGGTGTTACCATGATTTGTAGGTTCTTGAAATTAAAGAGTTAACTTCAAGTATATTTATTAATTGGATTAATAAATAGAATAAGTTATTATTATTCGAAAGTTACAAAAGTTGTAAGCCTACTACTAGTGTTAGTCGTGAACCTAAAGGGTCACACATAATTTTGGATGTTGACATTTTGAGATTGAAAGATCCAATGGTTGGATGCAATTAATTGATATAGATTAATTAATTGGGTTTTAATTTAATTCAATTGTGGAATTAAATATTTAATTATATAATTTGATTATTTAATTAAATCTAATTTGATTAGAGAATCAAATAATTGGAATAGAATGAATTAATCAATATTTGAATTGATTAATTGGGATTTAATTAATTAATTAGTAGAATTAATTAATTGGACTTTAAAGTCCAATCCCATACCCTAATCTAGTAGGCCTAATTGTAGAAGCCAACTAGATAATTGAAGAAGAGAAATAAATAAATGAGATTTATTTTAATATATACATATATATATATATTAGGATATATATATATATATACATATTTATAATGAAGAGAGATTAAAAAAAAAAAACACCATCATTTATCTAACCTTGAAATCACATGCAACATGTTAGCATGTGTAGGAAAGTAACCTAGTAGGTGGCATTGTACAACCTTTTATTTTTCTAATAAAAAAGGTTATATTGTGCAAATGATTATGTTTTGTTGATTAAGATTAAAAGAAGAAACAAAAGCATGTTTTCATCTAATGAAAACTCAAGGCATTTGTTTTAAAGGGAATGAGAATAAATGTTGGTTTCTTAACACCCATTTTTGTTCTCACAATCTAAGCTCACTTGCTCTCTCTTCAATATACACCATTTTTCTCTTCAAAATTTTTAGTAGAGAATAATTAACCAATAATTATTCATCTACAAAATTTTAACAATAGTTGATTGTTGGAATTAAATTTTATTCCATTTTTCAATATCGAAAATGTGGTAAATTCTACTAGCGAAGAATTTATCCCTGTCACAACCAAGAGGTGGACTCATTAGAGGGGAGGCGCTTGAATCTCTATTGGCGAGTTTGCGGATTTACCCTCGTTTGTGAGGAATTTGGATTCCTTCTACATCATCTTCAAAAGGAAGCATTTTAGGTAAGATCCTAAATCTTATTTTACAACTTGTATAAACGCGATCGTTAAATCGCTACGATAATCGTGGGCTTTATTTTTATGCATAATTGTATGCACGATTTAAATTTTAATTTTCCGCATTAGCGTTTAGCCCCGCAATATAGCGAACCCAACACCATCCCCATCCCCAACTCCTACCCCATCCTCCATCTTGCCCACCACCACCACCGCCGTCGCCACCTCCCCATCCACGGCCCACTTCATTTTCTCTACCACCACCTCCGGCTGCAGTTTCATCCCTCAATTGCCGACCAATGATCCCAAAATCAAATACGGGCTCAATAGAACTGAAAGAACGAGAATTACCTTAAAACCCATATCTTATTATGTCTCAGATTGAGAATGAGAACACTCACAGACACAAGCACCATAGATGGTTATATAGTATGCATTTCAATTTATTTTGTCTCAATTTGTTTGCCTCATTTTGTCAGAATAAAGAAAAAGGAAAAAGACATTTACTTGTGTTACTGTGTTTATTGGAAGCCCAACGATTGTAATACTTCTAATTACTGGCTAGATTAGAGGGAAAATTTGTAATTAATGTTTTATGTTTTGGTGGTTAATAATGAATATAGTTTCTGGGGTGAAATGCTTAAAATTTAACTTAAGTGGGTGAAGTGTCAGAAAATTTTAAATTTAGGGGAGTAAAGTGATCTTAAAAATTTATTTTTAAGGGGTAAAGAGTGAAAATTGATAAATATGAAACGTGAAATTTTATTTTCCAACCTTTTATGTAAATCTTTTCTATGTGCATTGGGTTTATATAATACATTTCAGTTACTGCTATGTTTGAATGTAGTTTGGCTGTTTTGGGAGAATAATAGATTTGGGGTGTTTGAATAGTTCTTTTAAAATTGTATATTAATTTTGATTTCAATAAGATGAAATTTATTTTTGTTGTATTAACTGGCCCATTTATTTGATCAATTAAACAATAATTCTATGGCCCATTTCAGCAGTCCAATATGCAACTAAGCCCAATTGTTGAACCCGTCTGTGAACTCGGGTCGTGGACTCGTACTGTGGGATCCGGATTGCTGTCCGCGGATCCTTTGCTTCTTATCCTGGCCGCCCGTTTCTATGATCTAATCTGTTCGTTGGTTTTCCTATTAAAAGCCCCAAACCATAGTTTCATTATTCCCCGTGATCTTTCTCTATCTTTTCTCGATCCTTGTCCGATACTCGTGATATCTCCCTCTCTAGAAATCTCACCACCTTGTTGGATTTCCGTGTGATTCGGGGTGATTGTGTTAGATCCGAGTAATTTCTAAATAGTTCACCAACTTTGTGGACCGATTTCCTACTTTCTCTGTGAGGTTAGGGTTTGGTGGTTTCGAGGGCTTTTCTGAGTTTTCTAGGTTTCGAGGTTTTCTTCACTTGGCTTCTTGAGGGCTATTGTTGGCTTGGCCGTGTGGGTGTCATTTCTTGGTTCTCTGGTTGGATCTTTGGTGTCATCTTGGTGGTTTTGGGAAAAACCGGTTCGAGCCGAAGGTTATCTAATATTCGGTTCTGTGGTTTTATCCTTCATATTCTTTGTGTTAATTTTACTTGTAATTTTTGTTTCATTGTACTTTACTTTCTTGCAATTGAGTCTAGAGTATAATTTGTATAATAGGCTTGATTGAGTCCGTAATTTGTTCTTTGGTACTACGTGTATCGATCTATCGAGACAGATAGATACCCAACAAGCGGTGGTATCGAGCACATATCCGCCAGTGGTGGGTTGGTGCTTCTGTTCTTGGCGGATCTTGGTGATTCTTAGCTCCCCGGTGATCTCTCGTGGATCGGTTGTAAGGACTATTCTCTTCCCTCTCTCTCTCTCTCTCTCTCTCTCTCTCTCTCTCTCTCTTTCTCTTTTTAATTTCAATAGTAGTTTTAGGAAAACCCTAAGCATCAAGCCTCTCGACCTGTGCCACGAGCGTAGTGAATCCCGAGGTGCGAGGAAATCCACCCTAGTGCCTTATTTCATTTTCTATTGATCCGGTGGTTATTTAGACTCTGGTGGTCCATTGTTGCTTTTTTGGACTCGTGGGTCCTTACTTGCTTGTTGTTTCATTTTATTGTTGCTCTACTTGGACTCGTGTGGTCCACTTGTGTTGCTTCACGACCGCTTTCCCGTAATCATGGTGCACTTCTTTGTGTACTTAGTGAACTACCTGTGTCTTATCTCTATGATATATTCTTGCTTATATCTGTGATAATGACTGGTGTTTTTGGCTTTCACATGGAACCCTTCAATGGAAAAACTGAATTTTCTATTTGGCAACAAAAATTGAAGGTATTTTGATTCAACAAAAATGTTTTAAAGTTGTTGAACAAAAATACAATGATAAAGATACAGCTGAAATCAAAGCTGAAATTGATGATTTTGCTTATTCATCCATTAACCTAAATCTTTCTGACTCTATGTTGAGAAAAGTTGGCAAGTTATCAAGTGCCAAGGATTTGTGGAACAAATTGGAAGAACTCTTTACTGAAACTACATTACCTTCCAAACTCTTTCTACTTGAAAAGTCTTTCAGATTTAAACTTGATTTGACAAAGGATATGGATGAGAAAACCTTGATGTTTTTACTAAATTGATACAAGATATCAAGTTGACTGGTGATAAAAACATTGATTATTATACTCCTATTGTCTTGCTGAATGCTATTCCTAACACCTATGCTGATGTGAAATCTGCCATTAAGTATGGTAGAGATTCTATAACCTTTGATACTGTGATTAATGGCCTCAAGAGTAAGGAATTAGATTTGAAAATATCCAAGGGGAATGAACAGGGGTCATGGAAAGTGATGCATGTTAGGGGTAAAAATCAAAATAAGAGGAATGGGAATAACAATAACAACAAGTCAGGTAGGAAGAGAAGCAAAAACAGAGGTAGGTCTAATTCTAGACCTAGGAACAACAAGAAATGTTATAACTCGTGGTGAGCATGGTCATTACATCAAAGAGTGTACAAAACCCAGAATAACCGTAACAACAATCAAAACAATAATCGAATAACAAAACCAAGCCAATGACTCGTGAACTTGACTACTTCTAATGATCATATGGGTGATGTGTTTATGGTGCATGAGTTGCCTGATTCTGTGAATTATGTGCCTTCAAATGCTTTCAGTGATTATGAATGGCTAATTGATTCTGCATGCACATTCCATATGACACCTTTCAAACACTTGTTTAATACTTATGCTTCAGTGCAAAGTGGATCTGTTTCCATGGCTAATGATAAAAAGTGTCAAGTCCTCGTGTTGGTACTTGCGCTTAAAACATGATAATCGGTTATCTTTTGACACTCAATGATGTGAGGCATGTTCCTGAATTATCCAATAATCTGATTTCCTGTGTTATGCTTGAACATGATAGCTATGAGGGAAGATGGGGGAAGGGTGTTATGAAACTCATGAGGGGTTCTATGATAATTGCTAAAGCTGAAAAGAACATAAATCTTTATGTTTTACATGCTAAACATGATTCTTATGTGCCTAATTCTGTGAATACTGTTGCTAATCCTGTGTCAAACGATTTGACTGATTTATGGCATAAAAGACTTGGTCATATTAGCTCTAAAGGGCTTGATATTCTACAGAATAAGGGCTATTTTGGTAAAAACAAACTTGATGCTTTGTCTTTCTGTGAATCATGTGTGTATGGTAAACATCAATGGGTTAAGTTCCCCTTCCCTACTAATCCTAAATCATCTACTAGCTCTGAATTACTTGAATACTTGCATGCTGATGTTTGGGGTCCCTCTTCTGTGCCTACTCATGGTGGAAATAGATATTTCTTATCCATAATTGATGATTATTCCAGGAAAGTTTGGGTGTTTTTAATGAAGAATAAATCTGATGTTTTTGATAAGTTTAAAACTTGGAAAACTCTTAATAAAAACCAAACTGGCAAAAAGATAAAAGTTTTAAGAACTCGATAATGACCGAATTCGCAATCAATTAATGGATAGTCTCGTGATGAATTTGGTATAAAAAGGCACAAGTTCTGCCTTCTATTCACCTCAAAAAATGGTGTTGCTAAAAGGATGAATATAACACTTTTAGAAAGAGTGAGGAGCATGCTTGTTACCTCAGGACTTTCTAAAAGATTTTGGGGAGAAGCTGTAGTTATAGCAACCTATTTGATCAATAGGTCCCCTCACCCCCTAGGAAGGGAAATACCCTGAATGGTTTGGGAAAGTCAAAGGATTTTTCTAACTTGAAAATCTTTAAATGCATCGCTTTTGTACATCAAAAGATCGATAAATTGGAACCAAGGTCTATAAAATGTGTTTTTCTTTGGCTACCCTGAAGGGGTTAAATGCTATAGACTTTGGAGAATGATGAGAACCTAGTTTTAAAACTTTAATTAGGAGGGATGTTTTATTCAATGAACTTGAATTCCCTTGCCTTGTGCATCCTTCTCCTCAAACTGTTTCTGAAAATGATAATACTCCAAATGAGGTGGAGCTTTCTAATGTGCCTCCTAATATTGTTGTACCTGCTGATTCTCATGTCAGTGATGCTTTGCCTGACAATATGAATGATCATGATGTGCATATTGATGATGACACTCAACATGATAATGTGCATGATATGCATAATGATTTTCATGATGTTATCACCGATAATGAACCTATTGATGATATTCATGATGATTTGAATGATCATGTGCTAACCAGGGATAGAACTAGGAGGCATGTTAGAATCCCAAACAAATATGCTGATTTTCACATGACATCTTATGTGTTTTCTGTGTTTGAGTCTATTGATGGTTCTGAGCCTAAAACCTTCACTGAAGCTATGAAATCTGTTGAATCTACTAAGTGGTTGAGTGCAATGCATGATGAAATGACTTCTCCGCATGTTAATAACACATGGATTCTTGTTCCAAAACCCCTAACTCGCTCTGTGGTTGATTGTAAATGGTTATACAAGGTTAAACAAGAATATGAGGGTGTTAGATTTAAAGCTGGATTAGTTGCTAAGGGTTTTACTCAGAAGGAAGGGATTGATTACACATAAATATTTGATCCTGTTGTTAAATTTGTCACCGTGAGAATTATGCTTGCTCTTGTTGCTCAATTTGATTGGGAATTGAAATAATTTGATGTTGAAAAAAACTGCCTTTTATATGGTGACTTGGATGAAAAAAATATATGAAACAACCTCGAGGGTTTTGAGGACAAATCCAAGCCCAATCATATCTGTTTACTTCAAAAATCTTTGTATGGTCTTAAATAGTCTCCAAGACAAAGTGGAACAAAAAGTTTGATCAAGTGCATGCTTGATTTAAAGTTTTGTAGAAGTCAATTTGATCATTATCTTTACTTTAAACTTGATGCTAAAAACCCGTGTTCTTCTTGTTGTATGTTGATGATATGTTGCTTGTCGGACCTCGCATCAAAGTTGATCATGTTAGAAATTATCTAAGTGCTAAATTTGACATGAAATACTTGGGTGATGCTAAAAAGATTTTGGGAATGAACATTGACAGGGACAGATCTAAATCTGTCATTTATTTCCATCAGTCCTCTTATATAGAAAAGATTTTACAAAACTTTTCTATGTCTAATGCTAAATCCGTGAATGTACCTCTTGCCTCTCATTTTCTGTTAAGTAAGGAACAATCCCCTAAGACTGAACCTGAAATATGTGCTATGCAAAACATTCCTTATGCTAATGCAATTAGATATGTCATGTACTTAATGGTGAGCACTAGGCCTGATATAGCCTATGTTGTTTCTTGTTTGAGTAGATACATGTCTAATCCTGGCATGGTGCATTGGAATGCTGTTAAATGGTTGTTGAGTGTCTGAGGCATTCCAGTGATTATAGCTTATGTTTCTCAAAATGTGAATCTGGTATAATTTTGAAAGAATATGTTGATTTAAATTATGCTAATGATAAAGACAACAGAAAATCAACAACTTCCTATGTTTTTACACTTTGTGGTTCTTGTATCAGTTGGAAATCCCAACTGCAACATATTGTGGCTATGTCAACAACAGAATCAGAATATGTTGATGTTACTAAAGCCTTAAAACAAGCCCTGTGGCTTGAAGGTCTTGTTTCTGAAATTGGTTTTCTAAACCAAAAAGTTGTTGTATTTTCTCGACACTCAATATGGTATACAACTTTTCAAAGTTCTAGTTTTTCACGATAGAACCAAACATATTGATGTACGTTTTCATTTCGTAAAGGACATTGTTTCAAAAGGTTTGGTTAATCTTGAAAAAATGGTCTCTCGAGTGTAATCCAAATGATATGGGTACTAAGTGTCGCGCCTTATCAAAGTTCAAAACTTGTAAAAAATTCTAAATTTTGACACTTTGGTGATTAGTTACCCTAAGTTAGTTACCCTTTTTGTTGGATTTAACAATTACTCGTGGTGTTTCTGTTGAATCCAAAAAATCAAGTTGAAGCAATGTTTGCTCCATGCTTATATTAATTCAATGGGGAACTTGACTTCTTGGTGCTTGTTGAGGTCCTTATCCGATTCTGATTAGCTTAAGTGCTTCAGAATACAAGTCTTTCTTGGCTATGTCTTTGGCAAAAGGCGATGTTGATGACCGATTAGTTTTCGCTTAAGATTGTCTAATGATCCATAATGAGCCAAAAGTTGAGATTGTTGTATTAATTGGCCCATTTATTTGATCCATTAACCAATAATTTTATGACCCATTTCAATGTACCCAATATGCAACTAAGCCCCAGTGTTGAACCGTCAGTGAACTTGGGTCGTGGACTCGGGATCGCGGATCCGGATTGCCGTCCGCAGATCCTTTCCTTCTTATCCTGGCCGCCCATTTCTATGATCTAATCTGGTTTGTTGGTTTTCCCTATTAAAAGCCCCAGTCCCAAACCCTAGTTTCATTATTCCTGTGATCTTTCTCTCTCTTCTCTCGATCCTTCTCCGATACTCTCTGATATATCTCTCTCTCTAGAAATCTCACCACCTTGTTGGATTTCTGTGTGATTCTGGGGTGATTGTGCTAGATCTGAGTGATTTCTAACTAGTTCACCAACTTTGTGGACTGATTTCCTACTTTATGTGTGAAGTTAGGGTTTGGTGGTTTCTGAGGGCTTTTCTAGGGTTTTCTGGGTTTCGAGGGTTTCTTCACTTGGTTTCTTGAGGGCTATTGTTGGCTTGGCTGTGTGGGTGCCATTTCTTGGTTCTCTGGTTGGATCTTTGGTGACATCTTGGTGGTTTTGGGAAAAACTGGTCCTGAGCCGAAGTTATCTAATATTCGGTTTTAGGGTTTTATCCCTCATATTCTTTGTGTTAATTTTACTTGTAATTTTTGTTTCAGTTGTACTTTACTTTCTTGCAATGGAGTCTAGAGTCTAATTTGTATAATAAGCTTGATTGAGTTTGTAATTTATTTTTCGGTACTACGTGTATCGATCTATTGAAATGAGATAGATACCGAACAATTTTCGTACATGTGTGTTTAATGTATGCATTTGATGAACATTATTGAAAATCCTAGTTTATTTAATTTAACCATAATTTTAGTATATATGACAAATGTTATATACTAGAGGGCTAAGATTTTGGATAATAAACTACAACTAAGTCAATGATAAAATCAATTAAAACATTACTAATGCGGCTCAAAAACATTATGAATGTGATCATCTAATTCAGGACCATTGATGCAATGACATCTAAGTGAGAACATCTATATATGATATGATTTAGTAGGATTGTGTCCCATTTTATTTGATATTTATAACAAATTCTATTGTTGAAATGAAAATCAAATTAAATCCTAAGATCATTATTATAGATCAATTTGAATCATGAGTAATTACTAATTATAGACTCAAATTTATTTCAATGTGATTTTTGATTTGTTCGTTTAGTTTGTCGACATCATTCTCAATATTTGCATTTTAGAATCACATCCGAAATAAATGGCTTAGAATATAATTTCACAAACTTGGAATTCATTCCTTCATACGGAGGTAGAATGACGATTCAACCATTTGTTAATTTTAGAACTCGAGGGATTTGAGATTTCTAATTTAAATTCAATTAATTAATCGCTTACTAGTGAAATAACGATAAATGAGGGAAAATGTAATTTGAGAGGTTAACGGATATTACTTATCTTCAATTACGAATTGTCTATGGAGGATTAATCTATATGAAATGATCAAGACAATGGAGTGCTCAAATTCGTAGAGTAAGATACTCTAATATTGTATGAGTATAATTTCATTTTTTAGTGTAATAATATCGGGATTATAATTGAATAAAATAATTAAAGAATTTAATTATTTATTTGATTTGTTGGAGCATATGTATTGTTAAAATAATATATATATATATATATATATTATTTTTTTTTTGAAATGGGAAAGTAGAATTATAATTACGGAAATGGTCCAAAGACCGATTGAGACATTGAGGAGGATAGTTCCACAAGGTTGCCGTGCACGTGGAAGATTTAGCAAAATGGGCAAACTAGTGTGCTAAAAATTCTCTAATCTAGGAATCCAGAAAAAACCAATAAAATCGACACTCGCAAGTAAACAACACTATCCGCAATGATTGGCTCGTAATCTGGACGAGTGTCCAAATCCCGCAAGCAACGAGAATAATGTTTGAAGAATCTCCTAAAAAGAGAGTCGCGTGTCTTTGAGAATTACTTGCAAGAGAGATCGCCTCATGAAGTGCTAACGCTTCCGCTACATCCGGTTTAGAGATGTCGGGAAGCACTTAGCAAAGCCTTGTATGAAGTGACCCTCATCATCATTGAGTAAGAAAACACCGATCCTAAGCGTAGTTGCCGAGGAGGAAATCGCACCAACGAAAAAGACATGAGTACCAAGGCGTCGGACCTTAGGCGATACCAATAAATCTTCCGAGAGACGTTCCATCAAAGATGGGCTTGTCGGGCGTGGAAAGACTCGCATGCCGATGAGACAATGGCACTCGAAGAAACAACGAGGTCCTCAATATTTTCCTGGTTAACCGCTTGCCAAATCCCGCCGCAAATGGTAGCCATAAGACCGCACATATCGTGGATATGTGAGAATAATATCCCCGAACCATAACTCACCTCAAGCATAACTCACCAAGCATGAGCAAACCGATTGACTAGCTCCAACGCACAACCATAAACCACATCCGGGAGGAGATAGAGCAATGGAAGAACAAGTGTCTTTGAGGAGATGTCATTAGCATTGCAATGCGGGACATGGCTTCACAGTGAGGCATGTGACGGCGGGCAAGGTTCGCCGGCTTGGGAGCGTGCGAGTGAGTAATTTCTAGGAGAAGTCGATGATGCAACTAGGGATTTTTAAAGCCCATAATTGTTTCCAAATAGGTGATTGACCCGAGCTAGAGTTGCCAAATTCAGAATTTAAGGGAATTCTCCGGGATTATCAAAGATGACGTGGTATGCCGATTTAACCGAAAATTTTCCATTTTTATTATGAAACCAGTACCAAGACTCGGGAGTGATGAGTAACCGAGAGGGATGGATAAGATTAATGACTCGTCTCCGGGAATAAGCTTTTGATCGATTCTTCATTCCAAGTGTGACTGACGGGGCATATAAGAGATGAAACGGGCATGTCGGGGTGGTCGCCCTCCTCGGAGGAGAAGATCGCAGAAGTGGTTTGGGAACCCACGCATCCTTCCAAATTTTGCGCTTTTCCCGAATAAATCCGCTTGAGAAATCCGAACTTCAAGACCCGTCTACCCCGAAGAATACTACGCCAAGCCCATGAAGGCCGATACCCGAGCCGTGTATCCATGAAGGCGCCGTGGATATAATATTTAGCCTTATAAACCCGAGCAAGCGAGACAACGGGGTTGAAAGGAGTCACCAAGCTTGCTTGGATAGTAAGGCTAAATTAAATGCCTTAAAGCTTGAAAGCAAGCCAAGACCACCCAAATCTTTTCGGCGTGCCATAGCATCCCAACGCACCCAATGCATTTTCTTCTCGTGAAGTTGTGCTTCCCCACTAAAAAGACGAAATAAGACTCAATTTCCAAGATTATCGTTTTTGGGAATTTGACATGCTCATTGTATACATAGGAATAGCCTGTAAGACCAATTTGATGAGCACCTCCTTACCTTCCTTTGAGAAATTAAATTTTGACCACCCTTGAATCATTTGCCAAATTTAATCTTTGATGTATCCAGAAACTTCTTTTTTTGCTCCGTCCAACAAGATTTAGGAAGTCCCGGATATTTTCCATGATTATCAACTTCTTTGAAACCCAAGACATTAAGTATCGGCACGCATGGGGGCCTCGACATCTTTAGAGAAATAAACTCCGATTTGTCCAAGTTTACCGATTGCCCGGAGATGTTTTCGAGCAGTTAATTGCAAATTTCGGATGTCCGACCTTTTCAATAGTTTCATGTCCGAATAGAAGGGTGTCATCGCCGATAAAAAAGTGCGAAATACGAGAGGCCGTGTGGTGGACAACAATCCCATTTATTTTTTTGACAAATTTGTAAGTCCAAAGAAAATACAAGAAAACACTTTCGAGCAAATGACAAAAAAATAGGGTGATAGGGGATCGCCCTGGCGAATACCTTTTTGCGGAACAAGTTGATCGACCGCACCATTTAAAAGAAATGAGAACCTGGAGCTAGACACACACAACATAATAAGTTCAATGAAGCTTTGCTCTATACCCAACGCACGCATGGTTAAACGAAGAAAATTCCATTCAATTCTATCGAATGCTTACTCATGTCCTATTTAATAGACATAAGTCCAAAGATTCGACGGCGGTTTGACGACATATTGTTTTATATGTTTTTGTGTGTGAATTTTGTGTGATTTCTATTTTTCGTATGAATGAGTGTGCGTATTTGTGTGTCTTTTAAGCCCCATTTTATATTGTCATATGTTACGTATAGTGTGCATATTTTTGGTTGTTGAGTAGGTTTTCATGAAAAGAGAACTTAAAAATGGACTAAATGGTCGAAACGGACATTGTGGGCGATTGACGGTTGGGGAAGCTGGAGTTATGCGCGGCACTCAATGGTGCGTGGGCGTGCACTTAGTCGGACAACGAGACGGAAGCAATGCGCACGCACCCACGCGAAGCGAGGCGGGCGCGCAAGCAAGCCACGCGCAAGACGGGCCCCGGCACCCGCACAAGGTAAGTTGCGCGTGCAACAATGTCTTGTGCGGGTCCTGCGTGGCGCGAACTCCTGCCGGACGCGCACACCGGAGATGTTTCTAGAATTTTAAATCCGATTTTCCCTTTCCTTTTTGAATTCTTCCACCTTGTATAGGCTTAGGCTTATAAATAGCCCTTGGGGATCCATAATTTCGTACACTCTCATTCATAACACTTTTATACTTTAGTTTTTTGGTATTTTTCTCTTGCTTTCAATATTGGGATTGCTTGGGTTCTTCCCCTTGAAGTTATTTTTGCTTCTTAATCAAAGAGTAAGATTTCTTCATCTCTTTTGTCTGATTTTAATTGTTGGGAGATTATTATTATTGCATGATCATGTTTATGATTGTTTTCTTTCCTTCAATTGAGATTATGATCCCATCCCCAAGCATGAACTAATTTCCTTGTTCTAGGATTAGGATGATTTGATTCAAACAAACAAGCATGAGTATTGATTAATTGATCTGCTTTCCTGGATAAATTGCTTTATTTGATAATTGATTGTCTGATCAACTTTTGATTGTTTTGGGGGAATAATTGAGATCGAGAGAAGATATTATTCCTGGACTAAATTTATTCAGGGGGTTAGATATGAATCAGAGATGTATTATCTAATCCTAGGTTTAATGAAAATAGCAAATTATTGGGATAGCCCTAATCTGTGAATACGAAAGTTATCAGATCTAGACCTAGTCTTTACATGTTTGCTATATTTGTTAACCGCATGATCAATTAATTGGTATTTTGCTTGCTTGATAAGATGAATCCATAATCCTAGATTTTCTTCCAAATCTTTTTCTCCAAGTTCAATCCTGCTTAGTTTTAATTGTCTTTTTGATTATTTTCTTTTAGTTTAAATAAAACCAACAAATCACGGTTAGAGTGTTTAGGATTTATTTTCTAAATCTATTGTGATACATAATAATTATTTGTCGGCTAAGTCTTCCTTGAGAGACGACTTGTGGTCAACTTGCTACCCTACAATTGATCTCATTCTCTTGCGAGGATTGCTAGATTTATTTTAGGTGCTTAGCGGTCGAACAAAATTTTGGCGCCGTTCTTGGGAGGCTTTAGGCGTAATAATTATTGTGTCTATTATCCGTGTTTTTAGTTTAGGATTTCTTCTTGCTTGCTTTTTTGATTTTTACCCTTATTCCCAAAATTATTGTTTATATTTTTTTGCCGAGTCATCGAACCGCGACCTCTTGCATCACTGGGACCAAAGAGATGAAACTATGAGCTAAAAATATACACTTCAATCAGCCTACCGTCTTTTCATGGAATGCTCAATGAAGATCCTCTCAACTTCATTCGGGAATTCTATTCTCATCATTCAAACTTTTCCTATGCAGGATTTGGATGAGGATCACCAAGGATGCGCCGCTTCCATATACTCGAAGATCGGGCAAAAACATGGCTTATGTCTCTACCCCTAACTCTCTTACTACTTGGGAGGCAAAGCAGTACAATAAATTCATGGGCAGTGTACTACACTCATCGAAAAACTTCGGATCTATGAGGTAAGATAGCTACTTTTTGTCAAATGGAAGGTGAACCCTTTCATGAGGCATGGGATCTCTTCAAAGATTTACATACTAAATGCCCACATCATTACTATCCATTAGAATTGTTAAACCAATTTTTCTATGATGGATTATCACATAACTTTCAATATATGGTTGACAATGCTGATGGGGTGATATGGGTGTGCACACAACCAGAAATTTATGATATTCTAGAGATGATGAGTGATAACTCCCAACAAAAAAGTGTCCGAGGCAAACGGCTACCGTGAATGAAATAGCACCAAGTTACGATGTGACAAAACAATTGGCCGAGTTGACTAAACAAGTTCAATTGTTGGCTACACGGGGCATCCATCTAACGCCCTTCCTTTTCCGAGTCATGCGGAATTTGTGGTGAATTTGGTCATGGGGCTAATGTTTGTAATATGGTGGTTGGTCAACAAAGGTTGAGGACATTAACGCTATCCGCAGTTTTGAGCAAAGGCCTCGTAATGATCCCTACGCTCGACTTACAACACAGTTGGCGGAATCATCCAAACTTCAGATTGGGGAAATTCGCAAAATCCAACTCAAATCCATCGAGGCCTCCTCCCCAAGGTCACATCAAATCAAGAATGCGTCAAATTCAAAACCTTGCACAAGGAAGAAGATGGGAGTAAGGAATCTGTCTTGCACAAAACCAACAATCCTTACAAACCTCCAATTCCTTTTCCAAGTCGCATTCGAATGAAAAGCAGGATAAGCAGTTCTTGATTTCTATAACATGCTATCTAAGGTTAATGTTAATTTACCTCTCGCTTAGATGTTATAAGAAATGTGCCAACTTATGTCAAATTTTTCAAAGAACTCGCATCCAACAAAAGGAAGTTTGGCGACAATGACAAGGTAATAGTTTCCGGTGGCAAGTGCGATTCTTCAACACCAATTGCCTCCTAAACAACGAGATCCGGTAGTTTTGTTATTAAAATTGCAATGGGAAACGGTAAGGAAATTTCTAGGATGCTTGATTTGGGGGTCGGGATTAATCTAATGCCTTATTCTATTTTTAAACAACTTGATCTAGGGAATCAAGCCCACTAGAATGTGTCTTCAACTTGCGATAGATCCATTCGGTACCCTAAAGGTGTTATTGAAGATATTTTGGTAAAAGTGGGTGGTATCATTGTCCCTTGATTTTGTTGTATTAGAAGTAGGGAAGTGCAAAACCAAGATAATGAGCACACACTTCTGTTAGGCCGCCCATTTATGGCCACCGCGCACACACTTATTGATGTTAAAAATGGGCGCATGACTATGACGTTTCTTGGGAAATCGTGACTTTCTCTATTTCTCGATACTAATCCTATCCCCTCGCATGCATCACTTGAAAATTTCTCTTTCGTTGATTTGATTGATGGGGCAATCGAAAACACCTTTTTGCATGATTATAGTCTTGACACTTTATTTCTTGAGCGGATGATATTTTTGACATCATGGAAGACGTATGGGCAAGCCTAAAACGAGGGGGTGATGGAAATATTCGCGTTAGAAGATGTGGATAATAAACCCCAACAAAAACTGGAATTGAAAGAACTCCCTAAACATTTAAAA
Source organism: Rehmannia glutinosa (assembly GCA_016081115.2). Taxonomy (NCBI): domain Eukaryota; kingdom Viridiplantae; phylum Streptophyta; class Magnoliopsida; order Lamiales; family Orobanchaceae; genus Rehmannia; species Rehmannia glutinosa. The sequence continues at coordinate 29,555,900 of CM071932.1, read as the reverse complement.
TATGTGTTTTTAGAAGCGGTGAGCGAAGCGGTGATTATTTCTCAGCCGTACTTTCTAAAGAAGAAGAGGAGAATTGTTTGTGGTGCTTAGAAAATTTAAAAATGCAATTGGATGGGGGTTGAGTGATATCAAAGGGATTAGCCCTGCTACATGCATGCATAGAACTATTTTAGAAGAAGGGGCTAGGCCTAGTAGAGAAGATCAAAGAAGATTGAACCCCGTTATGATGGAAGTAGTGAAAAAGAGGTATTAAAACTCCTAGTCAAGGGGTGATATACCCAATTACGGATAGTGAATGGGTAAGTCCGGTGCATGTTGTACCAAAGAAAAGTGGGATAACAATTGTAGAAAATGAAAAGGGTGAAATTATTCCCACTAGGACCACGATCGATGGATGGATGATGTGCATAGATTATAGGAAGTTAAATGTCTGCTACTAAAAAGATCATTTCCCTTCCCTTTATTGATCAAATGCTTGACAAACTTGCGGGACATAGTTTCTATTATTTTTTGGATGGTTTGTCGTGTTATTATCAAGTGGCCATCGCACCGAGGATCAAGCAAAACTACTTTCACATGCCCGGTTGGGACTTTTGCATTTCGACGAATGCCGTTTGGACTTTGCAATGCGCCAATTTTCCAAAGGTGCATGTTTTCAATTTTCTCTGACATGGTTGAGGACTTCATTGAGGTATTTATGGATGATTTTTCTGTATTTGGATCCTCTTATTCTGATTGTCTTAATAAATTGGCTAAGGTTCTTGAACGATGCATTGAATGCAATTTAACTTTAAGTTGGGAAAAAGCCATTTTATGGTGACAAGCGGAACTTTTTAGGCCATGTGGTCTCAAAAAGAGGGATCGAGGTTGATAAAGCTAAAATTGATGTTATTGAAAAATTACCTCCTCCTATTAATGTTAAGGGCATTAGGAGTTTTCTTGGGCATGCTGGATTTTATAGAAGGTTTATTAAGGATTTTTCAAAAATTAGCCAACCTCTTTGTAAATTGCTTGCTCAAGATGCCCCTTTTGATTTTAATGAAAAAATGTTTGAATGCCTTTAACACATTAAAAGAGAAGTTGATAACTGCTCCTGTTGTTGTTGCTCCTGATTGGTCATTGCCGTTTGAAATTATGTGTGATGCGTCTAATCATGCTGTAGGGGCCGTCTTAGGACAAAGAATTAATAAACTGCTCCATGTGATTTACTATGCTAGTTTGACTCTTAATGATGCACAAGTAAATTACAATACCACTGAAAAGAACTATTAGCCGTTGTTTTCTCCTTGGATAAATTCGGATCTTACATTTTTGGGTCTAAGGTATTTATTCATAGCGATCACGCAGCCCTCCGTTACTTGTTAAGTAAGCCACAAGCTAAACCTAGGTTAATTCGTGGATTTTGATGTTGCAAGAATTTAATGTTGAAATAAAAGATAGAAAAGGGTGCGAGAATGTAGTAGCAGATCACTTGTTTTGTTTCACTCTTACCGATGATACTCTTGCTTCTCATAAAAATGAGCGGATAATTGATTCTTTCCCCCATGAGCAATTATTTGAGGTTACTTCAATTTCTTGGTATGCCGACATTGTGCATTATCTTGCATGTGGAATTGTGAGAACTAACCTTTCATTTCAGAAAAAGAAAAGATTTTTGTCTACTTGTAGGTTCTACTATTGGGATGACCCATACTTGTTTAAAATCTGCAAAGATGAAATTATCCAAGATGTATTCACGAAAACGAATGTATGACGTTTTGGCCTTTTGTCATGAAATGCATTGTGGTGGGCACTTTGGAGGCCATAAAACAAACTTTTAAGGTTCTCCAATCAGATTCTATTGGCCATCATTGTTCAAAGATGCACATAATTTTGGGGTGACATGCGATAGATGCCAAAGGATCGAAATATTAGTAGGAGGAATGAGATGCCTCTGAATAGTACATTGTTGTTGAAATATTTGATGTATGGGGTATTGATTTTATGGGCCCCTTCCCAAGTCTTTTGGTCATGAATATATATTTGTTCTTTGCCGATTACGTGTCCCTGGTGGGTTGAGGCAATCCCCACAAGGACTTGTGATGCTAACACCGTCATCAAGTTTGTGCAGAAAATATCTTAAGCATGTTTGGATTCTCGAGAGCTATCATTAGCGATGGGGAAAACATTTTTGCAACAAGTTATTCGAACAACTCGATGAAGAAAAATGGCATCATACATAAGGTAGCTACACCTTATCATCCTCAAACTTCCTGGACAAGTGGAGACTACCAACAAGCAAATAAAAGGAATTTTAGAGAAGATCAAATCATACAAGGAAAGACGCCCACCAAGTTAAATGATGCGCTCGGGCATATAGAAGCTTATAAAACGGTTTTAGGAATGAGCCCCTATAGACTAGTTTTCGGAAAGCGTGTCATTTACCGATTGAAGTAGAGCACAAGGCATATTGGGCCATCAAAGAGACAAATTTTGAATTGGATAAAGCAGAGCCAAAAGGAAGTTGCAACTTTCCGAACTAGATGAACTTCGCAATGACGCTTATGAAAATGCACGGATATATAAAGACAAAGTGAAGCGATTTACACGACAAGAAAATTGTTCATAAAAATCTCAACCAGGTATGAAAGTTCTTTTATTCAATTCACGATCGCGTTTATTCCCGTGTAAATTGAAATCGAGATGGAGCGGGCCATTTGAGATCGAAGAGGTATACCCCTATGGAAAGGTAAAACTACTTAATCCAAGGACGCATGAATCTTTCAAGGTAAATGGTCAACGGGTTAAGCCATATTTTGAAGGGGTATCTCGGGCGAACGAATTGAGAGTATAGGCCTCAAGACGCTACATAAGAACCGTACTCGTATCATCAAGCTAAAGACGTTAAATAAGCGCTTATTAGAGGCAACCAAATTTTTGTTTCCTTTCTTTTTGTTTTTATTTCTCGACTAACCGTATCTAATGGGTTGTTTGAGTTCTTTTCCTCTTCTTATAAGTATAATAGCTAAAAAAATAGGAAAACACAGGTTGTGCGCGGACGCGCACATATCTGTAACGCACAATAGACGGACGGAGAACTATGGGCGCGCTGCAGTGGGTGGCGGGCACCAAGCATGCAAGCCTCGCGACGGACGCCAAGACTTGTGCGCGCGCACGCGCACCGAGGATGCATAAACATAGATATCAAGAAAAATTTCACTTGCAAATCTTCTCTAAACCCTCTCCAAATTCACCCTATACACAAATTCGACCTCAACAACATCAACACACTCCGATTAATCGAGTATCTTCCATCAATGGCATCACATATAGGCAAAAGGGCACAAGAGGGAACTTCTAGGGCTCACGAGGACACTCCAATGGTCCCGGTTGATTTGGCCAACCAATTGACGCCCCTTCCCAATCTACTCCGAGGAGGAGGGGCAACGATATACGGATTAGTCAACGCGAGGTACCCTCTTCTCACCTACTAAATTTATGAATTTTGGATGATTCGGGGTTGAAAGGTGATTTCATGACTCTTGTTGAAGCTTTAGGTTGGAAGAAATTTATTAAATTGACGGGTGTTGCATACTCGGAATTGGTTGTTGAATTTTATACTACACTTCGTTTTTCCCGACACGCACTTAACGAACTTCACTTGCCGCTTGCTTGGGGTTGAGTATAAAGTGGATTATAGAGTAACGAAATCGATTTTTGGATTTTCTACTAGAGGTGTGCGTTTCATCCCAAATCGTTTAATGCTAAACAATTTTGGTTAGAATTGACTGATTCGATAATTTTTCGAGTAAAGGGACGCCAAAGTGTTCATTCAAGACCGGCTACTTATTTGTTTCACACATTTCTCGCACATCGCTTATTTGGGAAAGATGAAAGTAACAAGGTGACATGCCCGTAATTATTTTTTATGTATTGTGCTAAGTCCCGCACCCAAATATGCACTACAACTTTTGTGTTTGATACATTTTATCTGGATTCGGAAGAGTACATACAAATTGGGAATGGGCTATTTTGTGTCACTTATTACCCTACATTTTGGGATTGCCGATGTCACTAGTCTTAAATATCATGAGGTAGAAAGAACATTTATTACTAAGGAAAGTATGCTTGGTTCGAATTTTTAACTAAGGCAGAGAATTCCGGATCCTACTACTCGCAAATATTTTAACAACCATTAATGGAACCCTGATGGTGCCTACCGACCTCGACTACTACCTTTGGGGACGATAGTCGAGGCGCCGATCATACCGATCTGAGATGAGCCACAGATACTCATTTTGTCGGTCCCTTCACCTCGGGCCCATCTTCACCCGAGCTAGGCGACACCACCGGTTTGAACGCCATCCTATCACGCCTTGATTCTATGCAAGGCAACTTCATCCATTTTCAAGATCGATCGATGGGCGGCGTGCGGCAACAGAGATGACGCCCTCAACACCTCATGAGAGATATGAGCGTCGGCTAAACTCACTTGACAAAAGTGCGTAATATCGAACAAAACTGGACGCTATCTTTTTCGCCTCTCCACCCCCACCACCTCCCGGGATGATCAAAATGTTTTTCTATTTCTCTTTTTCTTTTCTCTTGTGTGTTTTTCTCCTTTGCATGGGATGTTTTCTATTGTTGCATGTTATTTTTCACTACTCTCATTTTTTTAGTTTTTTTTTTGTTTTTGTGTTTTCTTCTACATTTGCCTTTTTTGCGAATCATAGGCGGATGTACTTTTGACATTACTTAACAATCTCCGACGCGTTTTCAGGGACGTATTTCATCTCTCCTTCATTTGTTTTACGCATTGGGGTCATTGCGTGTTTTAAGTGTGGGGTCTAATTCGTCATTAATTATATAAATTGATTGCTTGTAATAAAAATTTTACTTTGCCTATTAATTGTCCCTAGTTTAATAATAATGTTATTTAGTTAACTCAAATCGATGCATTACTTTGAGACTCAATTAGGAAATGACATTACGACTTGATGCATAGGATTTGACTAAGTTGTGAATTAACCCTTATGATAAACGAGTTAAAGGCGATGGTTGAACAATACTCGAGGTTGTGGGGTATGAATTATGGGATTTTATTGATGTAAATTGAGTTAAAACTCTTATTGTTTTATGGATTACAAAATTGCTAGCCATGCGGAAAAAAAATCGCAGATAAGCGCCCAAAAAAAAAGCAATAAAGAGCGCTAAAAAAAGAGGACAATCGAGATTATACTTCACTGTTAAGTTGCTTAGTAACTAGGAGCATTCATGTTCCCCATTTTTGACTTTTACGAAAAACGGCGGTTTAAACATGAGTATGGGAAACCACCCTAGAGTCTTTGAAAAACATCCAAGTTTACACCTAGTGGAATAATAACTCGGAAGTCCAAGCTAAAAAAGGGCTAGTACTTGCGTAATTTATGCATGAATATAAGGGTTGCGACTTTTTATACAAATTTGAAATTTTGTAAAGAAAACCAAACACTTTGAGTAATTGTTTAACTTTAGCTAAGCGAGTTTGTTGCGAAGGTTAAGGATCGGTGAGGAATAATCCGAGATGGATGGAACTTGATGTTATGGAATAATCGATTTTCAAAATAAGCATTATATTTCTTGATTGAATTTATGTGCATTATTATTTGCTTGAGGACAAGCAAAAGACTAAGTGTGGGGAGTTGTTTTATATGTTTTTGTGTGTGAATTTTGTGTGATTTCTATTTTTCGTATCAATGAGTGTGCGTATTTTTGTGTCTTTTCGCCCATTTTATATTGTCATATGTGTTACGCATGGTATTTTCGGTTGTTGAGTAGGTTTTCATGAAAAGAGAACTTAAAAACGGACTAAACTATCGAAACGGACATTACGGGTGATTGACGGTTGGGGAAGTTGGAGTTATGCGCGGCGTGCGATAATGGTGCGCGGACGCACACTTAGTCGGACAAATGAGACGGACGCAATGCGCGCGCACACCTCCGCGAGACCAAGGCGGCGCGCAAAAGCCACGCGCAAGACAGACGCCAAGCACCCACACAAGGCAAGCTGCGCGCGCAACAATGCGCGTGGGGTCCTCGCGCGCGCGCAATTAGATGTTTCTAGAATTTTAAATTCGATTTTCCCTTTCCTTTTTGGATTCTTCCACCTTGTATAAAGCTTAGGCTTATAAATACCCATTGGGGATCCATAATTTCGTACACTCTCATTCATAGCACTTTTATACTTTAGTTTGTTGGTATTTTTCTCTTGCTTTCAACATTGGGATTGCTTGGGTTCTTCCCCTGAAGTTATTTTGCTTCTTAATCAAAGAGTAAGATTTCTTCATCTCTTTTGTCCGATTTTAATTGTTGGGAGATTATTATTATTGCATGATCATGTTTATGATTGTTTTCTTTCCTTCAATTGAGATTATGATCCCATCCCAAGCATGAACTAATTTCCTTGTTCTAGATTAGGATGATTTGATTCAAACAAACAAGTATGAGTATTGATTAATTGATCTCGCTTCCCTGGATAAATTGCTTTATTTGATAATTGATTGTCCGATCAACTTTTGATTATTTTGGGGGAATAATTGAGATCGAGAGAAGATATTATTCTGGACTAAATTTATTCAGGGGTTAGATATGAATTAGAGATGTATTATCTAATCCTAGGTTTAATGAAAATAGCAAATTATTGGGATAGCCCTAATCCGTGAATACGAAAGTTATCGATTTAGACCTAGTCTTTACATGTTTGCTATATTTGTTAACCGCATGATCAATTAATTGGTATTTTGCTTGCAAGTTTGATAAGATGAATACATAATCCTAGACTTTCTTCCAAATCTTTTTCTCCAAGTTTAATCATGCTTAGTTTTAATTGCCTTTTTTGATTAGTTTAAATAAAACCAACAAATCCGGTTAGAGTGTTTAGGATTTATTTTCTGTCTATTGTGATACATAATAATTATTTGCCTTAAGTCTTCCTTGAGAGACGACTTGTGGTCAACTTGCTACCCTACAATTGATCTCATTCTCTTGCGAGGATTGCTAGATTTATTTTAGGTGTTTAGCGGTCGAACAAAATTTTGAATGATGGGTTTCATGGGCGAGAAGGACATTATCAATGATAAGGCGGGTCGGGACGAAAGCGACTCGGGATTCTGAGAGATAATATATGGGAGGATTGTTTTGAGACGATTGGCAAGGACTTTAGAGGCTAGTTTGTAAGTGACATTACAATGGCTATACGGGCGGAATTGTGTGATGAGCTTGGGGTTTTAATTTTAGGTATGAGAACAATGTGAGCAAACTTCAAATTATAATCAAATACGCCTATTAAGGAATTTTAAAACAATATCAACAACATCTTTACCCACAATATGCCAAAATTTTGAAAAAAACAGGATTCATAGCATCGGGACCAGGTGATTTGAAGGGATGCATGTGTTTTAAGGGTTTAATGATCTATCTCTCCGTGAAAGGTTCCGAAGCAATAGCTGGTTCATAGAGTCCGATACCCACGAAGTAAGTCGACCGAGAGCCTGGTGATATCAGCCAGCTGAGGTTCGGAGGAGGTGAAGAGACCTGTCGAAATAATCAATGATAATTTTTTCGATGCCTTCCTGGGGTATCCTCGGACGCGATTAGCATCGTCCCTAAGGCAAGAGATTTGATTGGTTTGCTTCGCTTGCTAGCCCGATTGTGGAAGAAATAGGTATTCCTGGTCTCCCTCTTTATACTAATGGAGTTTTGCAGACTGTTTCCATTTGAGATCATGCATATCAAGACATACCTCCAAGCGGTTTTGAACGTTAGTAATTTCTTTTTTAATCTCCACAAAGAATGTGGCCTTTTTGAAGAGAGACTAATTTACCCGAGAGATTATACTTGAGCGTCCAAAATTTCTCGAGTGCTTCCTCCCCTCATTCAAAAGGCCAATGGAACAATTTTGGAGTTTGTCGGGGAGGGGGCAATGTCTTTTCGGCCCAACTTTTTTGATAATTTTCTCTCATTCCTTAACACGCACCCATAGAGCTTCAAACTGAAAGGGACGCCGCTTTCGATCATGGTAGGCGTTTGAATCCTTGGTTTGATTAGGATGTGAATAAGCGAGTGATCGGAGAAGATGGTAGGGTGGTTGATTACTCGGCTTCACGGGAATAGGTTTTTCCAACCTGGATTACAAAAATCATGATCTAGTCGGGCCTGTTGTGTATGAGGGGGCACTAAGAGATGGCTCCAAGTGAAAGGAGACCCTTCGAACACAAGGTTGAACATATTGAGGTGCGATAGAGTGTCCCGGAATAGATTAATTTGCGCCGTAGATGGGGTCTTTGAAATTCACTTTGATCTAGACTTCATTAAAATCTCCACACATGAGATAGGTTTTTTCCAAATGAGCTAGAAAGTCGGCGAATGTGATTCCAACCATTTATTTGCGAGGTTGACATTCGGTTCCCCATATATACCCGTGAAACGAAAAGATTGACCCATTATTTCAATATCGGATCGATGAACCAATCGGGAAAAACTCCATAACGCAACGAATGTCCTTATGCCACAAGAAAGCAAGGCCTCCCGAACGACTCCGAGAGTTAATTGCAAATCCGAACATGTTGAGTGAATGTTTTATTTATTCAACAAATGATGCTCGACATTTTGTTTCGCTTAAAAACACCAAATAGGGGGCTTTATTGCGCACAAAAAATCATGCAACTCCCGAATTGTCCGAGATTCCCAAGCCTTCGGCAATTCCAGCTTAAGATACCCATTGGGCTCAGGGGGATAGGTCATCGCCAATCTCCGCCGTTGGGATAATCGAGGGAGCAGTAACGATGCTGTCTTTAGGATTTTTGGAAGTTGCTTTTGATTTTTTCCATGGGGGTTGTGTGTTTATCAATGAGGGTGTTAGTGTTAGATAAATATTTTTCTCAAGATTTTGATGATTTTGTTTAAATACCAAAACAATGTTTTTAAATGTTGTCCAAATACTCCCAAATGATTTAAAATATTTTTTCTAATTTTTGGAGTGTTTTTTGAAGTTTAGTTTTGACAAAATATTGGACAACACTTCTTTTGAGGCCAACTGGTCGCCTATAGGCATCCCGTATCTAGAAATGATTTTTGAAATGAAACAAGGAGTTTGAAAAATTCCGGAGGTCGACCTGGTCGATCAAGAGGTCGACGGTAGACTAAATGAGTTAAAATTGAAACAGAGAGTGAGTCTTTGAAATTTGAAGGAGGGGACCAATCCAAGCTTGGGGTGACCGGTTGACCCCTAGGCGACTTGGCCGAACCCCCGGACCGGTTGACCCCCTCCATCTAGTATCTCGCATCTCACGATCTACTTTATAACGTTCAAAATTTCAATATAGCGACCGGTCGCGCTATATTATTTTTTACAACAGATTCCAACCATTAAACATCCATTACAGCAAGATTTACTTTAACAATTTTGTACATTATTTCTACATCTTGTGATCTTCTTTTTGTAGACAAAAGTGAAGAAGGAGGAGCCTATGTTTGTGAAGACTCTCCTATAAATAGAAGATAATTTTGAAGACACAAATACAACATACAAGCACACAATACAACAAGAAATCTGCAAAATTCTCCAAGCCTTCATATTTCACATTCTTGTTGTTATAGCCTAAGTTCTTGCACTTGCACACTCTTGAGGTCTAGGCTTTTTATTCTTGATTCCACTTGCACTCAAAGTTTGTATACTTCATTTATTGAGTTGTAATCTTGAAATTTTCTATCATCCAAAACAAATCCTTGTTATTGTTTTTGTGGTAAGAACACACTTGTGTGATCTTAGGTGTTGAAGAGTGTGGTACTCTTCATAGGTGTTGAAAGAAGATTGTGGTAATCTCCTTGAAGGTATTGTAAGAAGATTGTGGTAATCTTCAAAGGTGGTGTTGTAACAATTGTGGTAATTGTTAATAAAATTCTTTTTCTTTTTTTGAAACCCATCCCTGATATACTTTGGGGTGGTAGAGCACGTAGTCACTAGGTGGGGTGAAGCTCTTTAAATCAACGTGTATTGTTTAATTTCCGCATTTACATTATTGTCTTTGTTTGATCATTTGAAAAGATGGTGATTTGAAAAAATCGGCATAATCTATTCACCCCCTCTAGATTATCGTAGACACTTGGACTAACAAGTGGTATCGAGCCAAACTCTTTGCAAGCAAGCTCTTTCAAACCGCGAGTAAAGAGAAAAGATCCATGGCTATGAACGAAAGCTACCTCACCACCGCACCTCCACCAACAAGCCACCGCTTTTTGATGCCAACAACCACGCATTTTGGAAAGACCGAATGGAGTGCTTTTTTCAAGGGTGCGGGTTCGATATATGGAATGCGGTTATTAAAGGCATAGCTCAACCAACGAAGAAATTGGAGGACGGCTCCATGGCCCCCAAAAGTTTCAAAGAATTCGATGATGCCGACAAGAAGGCTTTCTCCCTAAACGGTAAAGCCTTGAATATTTTACATTGTTCACTCACCGCCACCGAGTACAATCGCATAAGAGGAATAAGGTTGGCACATGATGTATGGGAAAAATTGGAAACCATCTATGAGGGTACTAAGAAAGTTAAGCAAGCAAGAAAAACCATGCTTGTTAAAGACTTTGAAAATTTCAATATGCATGATGGCGAAAACATATCAAAAATGGTGGAAAGGCTTGACAACATTGTCAATCCTCTTGTGGCACTTGGGAAAGTCATGTCCGAAGAAGATAAAGTGACCAAAGTCTTGAATGCTCTTCCTGGGTCATGGTCCGAGAAAGTAATGACTATCACGGAAGCACAAAATCTCGAAACACTCAAATTCGATGAGCTCGTGGGAAATATTCTCATTTATGAAGTCCATCTCAAGGAGAGGAAAAATCCTCAACCATCCACCACTAAACCGGTATGCAAAATCTTCCTAAAGGCTTAACATCTTCTTCTAATATTTCATATTATGCTAGTGATGAAGATGATGAGGAGGAGACGGCCGCACTTGTCCGAAATTTGCAAAATTTGTGAATGAAAATAAGGCAAGAAAACCGAGAGAAAATGCGGAAAATTTGGGCACTTCATAGCCGATTGCCAAACTAATGGATGAGGAACAAAACAAGAAAAGCCTTTTCCGAAAAAGAAGGCTCTAAATGCGGATGTCAAAACTTAGGATGAACTACTCGCCACATCCGACGAAGAAGGAGAAATCGAACATGGTCTTATGGCCATAGACGATGAAAATAACGTGGTACGCTTCTAACTCCTCAACTTCTTCCGTAGTTGATGAATTGTAATGTGATTTTGATGAATTGCAAAATGAATTTCAAAATTTAATTGTTAAATACAAGACTTTGAAAAAGGAACATAAAGAGCTTAAAATTGAAAAGGATAAATTGTTTACTTTTATGAATCTCTTGATAAAGCTCATGCTATTACTCTTACTAAAGTCCGTACTCTTGAAACCGAAAAACAAACGCTCACAAATGATATTGAAAACTTTAAAAAGGATGTGCATCGTTTTAACTTAAGTACGGATAAATTTACAAAAATTTTAGATGCACAAAGAAGTTAGCATTCTAAATTAGGACTTGGCTATAAACCTTTTCAACCTATTTTAAAGCAAAATGACCAAAGTCCGACTTTTGTACGTCTTTAGTAGTGCCCACAATCTTATTTGCTTTTATTGTGGTAAAATTGGTCGCTATGTTAGTCATTGTAAATTGAAGAACAATTTTAACTAATTTTGGAGACCTAAAGGTCTCAAGCTAACCCCCATGGACCCCAAAACTATAGGGTACCTAAAAATAATTCTTTTGTAGGTTATAGGGGCTATAACAACAATGGAGGATTCAAAATGGCTCGTGGACAGCGGATGTTCACACCATATAACCTAAGGAAAGAACTTTTTACCAACATCAAGCTCCAAGAAGAGGTATGGTCATGTTCGACAATGGCAAAGGAAAAATCATTGGCAATGGAGACATTGGTAACTCTTCTTTCTCTCTTAGTAATGTTTTATTAGTTGATGGACTTAAGTTTAATTTGATAATTGTAAGCCAACTTTGTGATTCTAATTATGATATTGTTTTTAATAAAGAAAAATGCCTTGTCCTTAAAAATGGTAATATTATTTGTGAAGCTAGTAGAAAAGGCAACCTTTATAAAATTTGCACAAGTGACTTGGTTAGTCAAAATGTTTCTTGTCTTGTCGCTAATAATGATTTAACTAGCTTATGGCATAGGCGATTTGGACATGTTGGATACCAAAATTTGAAAGGACTACCCAAGTTAAATTTTGAAAACCTTTAAGAACAAATGAACAAATTATGTGACACTTGCCAAATGAACAAATTAGTTAAGAGTAGTTTTAAGCCCAAAATGAAATTTCCACAACCAAGCCTCTACAACTTCTTCATTTAGATTTGTATGGGGATATTGGTACGACAAGTCTAAGTGGAAAACATTACACTTTTGTCATAGTTAATGATTTTTCTAGATATACTAGGGCTCTTTTTCTTGCAAATAAAAGCGATGCCGTTAATGAGTTTGTTAAGTTGTGTAGACTTATTGAGAATGAAAAAGAAGATACCATAAAGTCTATTCAAGTGATCGAGGTGGAGAATTTGATGGAGAATTTAGAATCTTTTGTGAAATCAAGGGATATGGTCATAATTTTTCGGCTCCAAGGACACCTCAACAAAATGGAGTAAGCCAAAAGGAAGAACCGGACACTTCAAGAAATGAGCCGGTCCATGCTCAATGAATTTTCACTTCCAAAATATTTTTGGGTCAAAGCCGTAAATCTTGCTTGCTATGTCATTAATCGAGTTTATATTCGTCCTAAAATGAATAAAACTCTATATGAGCTTTGAAAGGAAGAACTCCAAATATTAGTTATTTCAAAATATTTGGATGTAAGTGTTTAATTTTGAATACTAACGATTAATTGGACAAACTTGATCCTAAGGCCGATGAAGGAATATTTATGGGGTATTCAACCAAGAGCAAATCATATCGGGTTTACAATAAGACTAGTATGGTTGTTGAAGAATCCATCCATGTCAAATTCAATGAAGCCTCGGGTGTTGAAAGGATACCCAATGATGATAGTGATGAAGAGGATGTTGTTGAACCAATTGTTCAAGACGATGCTCAAAATGATCAACCTTCAAGCTCAAATGTTCCTCAAGAAGACAAAGGTGATACTTTGGATCTTCCCGTAGCATTGAAATTTAAGGAGATCACCCAAAAGATCTTATTATTGGTAATCCCCTTGATAAAGTAATGACTCGAGGAAAATTTGCCGAGAAAGCTCTTATATCTCAAAAAGAGCCTAAAAATGCTAAGGAAGCTATTAAAGATGAGGATTGGTTTTTAGAAATGCAAGAGGAGTTGAATCAATTTGAAAGAAATAATGTTTGGGAATTGGTACCTTGTCCTCCATCTAAAACAATTATTGGTACAAAATGGGTATTTTGAAACAAGCTCGATGATCAAGGCAATATTGTTCAAACAAAGCAAGGTTAGTAGCTCAAAGGTATTGTCAAGAAGAAGGTATTGATTATGATGAAACTTTTGCACCCGTAGCACGCTTAGAAGCTATTCGTATTTTACTTGCCTATTCTTGTTTTAAAAGTTCAAGCTTTACAAAATGGATGTTAAATCCACGTTTCTAAACAAGATTATTCAAGAAGAAGTCTATGTAAAACAACCTCCGGGTTTGAAAATTTTTCTAGGCCAAATGATGTTTATAAACTTAAGAAGGCCTTATATGGTTTAAAACAAGCACCCCGCATGGTATGATAGACTTAGCTCGTTTCTTTTGCAAAATGGATTTACAAGAGGTAAAGTTGACACTACTCTCTTTGTTATTGAAAAAGGGCAAGATTGCTTATTAGTGCAAATTTATGTTGATGATATTATATCCGGTGCTACTAATGAATCTTTGTGCAAGAAATTTTCTAAGCTTATGCAAGGTGAATTCGAGATGAGTATGATGGGGAGCTCAATTTCTTCCTTGACTTCAAATTAAGCAATGCCAAGAAGGAATTTGCTTTTCACAATCAAAGTATACAAAAGAACTTTTGAAAAAGTTCGGCATTGAAGAAGGAAGAACCGTGTCTACTCCTATGGCAACCAATATCAAGATTGACAAAGATGAAAAAGGCAAGTCGGTTCTTTGAATCCAAGTATCAAGGTATGATTGGTAGTTTACTTTATTTAACTGCAAGTAGATTGGATATTCTTCATGCCGTATGCCTATGTGCTCATTTTCAAAGCAATCCCAAAGAATCTCATATGAGTGCCGTTAAAGGATTTTTCCATATTTGAAAGGCACTATTCAATATGGTTTATTTTATCCACGAATGAAAATTTCTTTCTTAAAGGTTATAGTGATTCGGATTATGCGGGAAATATTGCGATCGTAAGAGTACTTCCTGATCATGTCAATTTTTAGGCGATTGCCTAGTTTCTTGGTTTTCAAAGAAACAAAATTGTGTTTCACTTTCAATGGCCGGCCGAATATATTTCCGCGGCTTTTTGTTGTACTCAACTTCTTTGGATGAAACAAACTTTAGCGGATTATAAATGCTCTTTTGAAAATGTTCCTATCTTTTGTGATAACATATCCGCTATAAATATTGCTCAAAACCCGGTTCATCATAATCATACTAAACATATTGAGATTCAACATTATTTTACATTATTTTCTAAGGAATTGTGTTTCAAAACGAAAAATTGAGATATCTTTTGTTCCATCTCAAGATCAATTAGCGTGATATATTTACAAAACCGCTATCTTCCAAGACTTTTGCTTCAATATGAGCTCGGTTAGGCATAATGCATATTGAATAAGGTCTATGATTACAATTTTTATGTTTTTAAAACTTAGGGTGAAAAATCGGATTTTTGGTGCAAAATTCGACATAGAAATTAAACGGGTGTTCGGCGGTCGACCGAGAGGTCGACCGGTTGACTTTAGGAGGACCGGTCTCCCTACACGTCGGCCGGTCGCCTCATGGTTTTCAGAGATAAATATGTTTATGTCCTTCAAACCGTATTTTTGATCTTTTTCTCCCTAACTCGAACCCCTTTTCATTTTTCACACATAATTCACTCAAAATGATTTACCGACTTCTCCGATTAATTGGTAAGAATTTCTCTTTTTAATCTCAATTGAGTTGAACTCTTGAGAATGTGCTCATATCTTGATATTTTGATGAAATTTGTGTATTAGTGTGATGTATATGATGATTCTTGATAGATGAATGTTGTAATACTGTAATTGGTGATGAATTTTTTGCTTAATTGAATTACAAAGGCGTTATATATCTCTTGTTTTATTAGACGACGTCAAGTGTTCGACAAAATGTTTCTATGAAAAATTCATCACCTACATGATTCTCGATTTGAAAAGTTTTATAAGTTTATAGAGATCATGTCTTATCAATCAAATGTGCTTTTGCAAGTCAAATGATCACCTTTTTTTCTTTTATTTGGAATTTAAGCTTCAATTTTCCAAATGCTCGATAAAACGATTAAATTGCGCACTTTGATATGATTATAGATGTTTTTATCGTGCTAACATTATTTTTGATGATTCCAAAAGGAGAAACATGAAATAAGCACTTTAGCTCAAAGAAGCTAAAATAAGCTCATAAAAAGAAGCTAAGCTATGGCTCTTAAAAGCGAAAAGTTGCAAATGATATGTAATCCCATTTGATGAATTATGGATTTTTATGCTTGACTAATGATGTCTTGTGATGGGGGGAGCTTATAAGCTCATGAAATTCAAGCTTAAGTTGTAAAAGCTACACTTTTAGCTTTTAATTGTTTGCTTCTATACTTGTTCTTGATGTGCATATTGATAGGAGGAGCTTGTGCAAAATGTTTTTGAAATATCTTTGCTCCTATTCTTATGTTTGTACTTATCATAAATGTTGCTTGTAATGGATTGATGTTTTAGACCGAAAAATTTGTTTTGTTTTTAAAATCGGTCTCCTAAAATTGTTTTGGTTAGTAATCATCAAAAAGGGGGAGTTTGTTAGATAAATGTTTTTATCAAGATTTTGATGATTTTGTTTAAATACCAAAACATTGTTTTTAAATGTTTTCCAAATACTCCCAAATGATTTAAAATATTTTTACTAATTTTTGGAGTATTTTTTGAAGTTTATTTTTGACAAAATATTGGACAACACTTCTGTTTTGAGGCCAACCGGTCGCCCTATAGGGCATCCTGTATCTGGAAATGATTTTTGAAACAGAAACGATGAGTTTGAAAAATTCCAGGAGGTCGACCGGTGCCTAAAATGAGTTAAAATTGAAACAGAGAGCAGAGTCTTTGAAATTTGAGGGAGGGGGACCGGTCCAAGCTTGGGCCGACCAACGACCCCTGGGCGACCGGTCGGACCCCTCTAGACGATCGACCCCCACTCCATCTAGTATCTGCATCTCACGATCTACTTTATAACGTTCAAATTTCAATATAGCGACCGGTTGCGTTATATTATTTTTGACAAAGAGATTCCAATCGTTGAACATCCATTACAACAAGATTTACTTTAACAATTTTGTACATTATTTCTACATCCGGTGATCTTCTTATTGTAGACAAAAGTAAAGAAGGAGGAGCCTATGTTTGTGAAGACTCTCCTATAAAGAGAAGATGATTTTGAAAACACAAATACAACATACAAGCAAACAATACAACAAGAAATCTGCAAAATTCTCCAAGCCTTCATATTTCACATTCTTGTTGTTATAGCCTTAGTTTTTGCACTTGCACAATCTTGAGGTCTAGGCTTTTATTCTTGATTACAATTGCACTCAAAGTTTGTATACTTCATTTATTGAGTTGTAATCTTGAAATTTTCTATCATTCAAAACAAATCCTTGTTAGTGTTCTTGTGGTAAGAACACACTGGGTGATCTTAGGTGTTGAAGAGTGTGGTACTCTTCATAGGTGTTGAAGGAAGATTGTGGTAATCTCCTTGAAGGTATTGTAAGAAGATTGTGGTAATGTTCAAATGTGGTGTTGTAACAATTGTGGTAATTGTTAATAAAATTCTTTTTCTTTTTTGAAACCCATCCCTGATATCTTTGGGTGGTAGAGCACGTAATTCCTAGGTGGGGTGAAGCTCTTTAAATCAACGTGTGTTGTTTAATTTCCGCATTTACATTCTTGTCTTTCCTTGATCATTCGAGAAAGAGGGTGATTTGCGAAAAATCGGCATAATGTATTCACCCCTCTAGATTATCGTAACCACTTGACTAACATTAGCAAGGGAGAAGCTACTAAGGAGTTAAAGTTTTGCGGAGGAGGGAAGTGTATTGGCTAGGGAAGCTATGAGTTGGATTTGCTAGAGGCGGGAGGATTTTTCTCTTGATGGAAATAATTTTGTGCACAATTTTCTGAGCGGGGAGTCAGTCCATACGAACCGGGATGAGAAAAGGGCTAGATGGAGAGTCAGGTGGTATGTTATGTGAAGGAAGTGGTGGGGATGAGGATGGCAATGAGAGGTTATTCATTGGGTTGAGGGTGGATTATTGTGAGGGAAATTTTTGAGGAGAGGGATCGTGGTGGTGGCCACAAAGTGGTGTTAAAGGGGAATGATGGTGGTTAATATGGTTGGTGTTATGCGTGGAGGGTGGGTTGGGAGGAGGGATGGCTTCTAGGATCATGGGTGATGGAAGGTGTTTTTTCAGTCGAGCATACGGGGAGGTCGATAGGAGGTACCAGGTTGTGGGGTATTGGAGTAGTGACAAGGACTAGTGATGTCGTGACAAGAGTTGGTGAGTGGGGGTTGAGGTGTCTTTGGGGCCCGATCATGGGCTGAATTGTTAAGGTTTGCATGGGATAGGTTTGAAGGATTAGGGTTTTCATGGGGGACGTTTTTGGCTTTGAAGGGATGCGAGGGCTAGAAAAAGGGTTTCCAAAGAGAGACGGCGCGGAGCCACATACTCGTAGGGGAGGAGTGTATGGGGATTCGGGAGGGTTAAAGATGCGGAGTCGCATTCTTTCTTGCCGTGGCCAATAATACCCACGAAGTAGCGAAATTCGAGTCGCTCGTATTTGATTGGGAGGACAAATTCGATATTTTGAAGGTGATTTTCAGCACCCTCCTCAAGGGTTTCGTGATATCCAAGTCGACTCTAATCCGAAGGAATCTTCCAAAGGAGTATCCATCGGAGTTCACATCCATATCGAGATTTTTGCGATGGTATTTCCCAAAATTTCCGCAAAAGATTTATTCATGAGCCCAATCGGAATATCGTGAATCGATTCAAAACTCGACATGTCGACACCTCTAATTTAGAATCGATCCGTCTTCTTTGGCGCTTAGTTAGGGTTTAAAGAGATTTGATATTAGTGTATTAATTAGATTGATAAATATGTTGGATAATTATTAATCAATTAAAGTTAGTGTCTATCTGAGTCTGGCTTGTAGAACTCGAATAGATCATGAGAATGACTTGTACTAGGAGACACCTCCTACACACAAAAGAATAGACAAAAACTCATATGAGATCATCCTACGGGTCATATATTGTCAGATGGGTCGTGCTCGACCCAACCCATGCGACCCGCCCCAACATTTCTAGTTATAACTTTTTTTTCGTTTTTTTCCGTTCACTTTCGTTTCCCGCTTCTCTCTTTGTTTTCTCTTTTCCTCTATCTTTTCTATAGCTCTCTTTTTTATCTTTTTTCCTTTGTCTTTCTTCTACAAGTTCTCCTCACTGTCTTCTCCCTTTTTTTCTTCTTCGCTTTCTGTCTTTCTTCTTCTTGCTCTCGTTTTTTTTCAATAATCTGGTAAGTTTTTAATATTTTTTTGTTCTATATGTAGTTTTTTAGTTTTTTTTTTTTCAGATTTGATAATACTAGGATTTTTCTTCCTCCATTTTTTCATGTTGCTATGTGTTTTTATGTTTAGCATATGTTAATTTTTTCGAAATTTTCAAATTAGGGTTCTAGTTTGTGCGGTTTTTTTCTAGTTTCATTTTATGTTCCTCCATTTTTTGCATGATGCTATATTCATCATATGTTTTTCATGTTTTTATGTTTAACATATGTTTTTCTTTTTTTTTTTTTTAAATTTTCAAACTAGGGTTTTAGTTTGTGCGATTTTTGTGCGATTTTGTTTTCTCTCGTTTCATTTTGTGTGTAATTGTTTGTGCTTTTTTTTTATGCGATTCTTCTATTTTTCTTGTTTTTGTATTTTGTGGTTCTTAGATTCGATTGTTCTGTTTTTTTTCCTGGTCTTTCTGTTTTGTGTTTTTAGATTAGATTATTCCGTTTTTTTCTAGTTTTGCTATTTAGTGATTTTTAGATGCAATTGTTTTGTGTTTTTCTTTCTGGTTTTGGTTCATATATGTGTAGATTTCTAGGAGTCTCATATATATATATATATATACATTATGTATATATATTGTTTTGCCATCCATGTTAACTCTGCTTCAACTTTCAACTGTGTGTTGTTGTTAATTCATTCTGTTTGTATTCTTGTTGTGTAGATATTGATAGGGTAGAAACAATTTGATCGTAAATCAAAAAACACCAAGGGGGATGAACCATCCAAGGACAAGAGAAAGCGAGGCTTGATAGAGAAAGGGAAAGATCTAGTGTTGAATGAAGTTATTGGATTTAAGCGCGTAGAGGATAAGAAACGTACAAAGCGTGTAGAGGATGAGAAATATACAAAGCGTGAGGAGGATGAGAGACATACAAAGCATGCGGCAGATGAGAGACCGTTGAAGCATTCAGAGGGTGAGAAATGTTCGAGGGACGCAGAAGACAAGAAACCGTCAAAGCATGCAAAAGATAAGGACCATGATGACAAGTTATAATATAATTATTGCTTTTAATTTTATAAGTTACTATAGATTTGCAGAAAAGTATCACTTTTAAGTTGAGATATTTTTGGATTGTTTCACAAATTAAAAACGTTAGTTTTTATTTATAAATTATCATCTTTCTTTCTTAAAAGTATTAATTTTTATTTGTAGTATAAGTTGTTCAATATGTGGATTATGTGATTCTTTGTCAATAGAAAAGTATTAGTTTTTAGTTAAAAAGTATTCATTTTTTTCCTTAAAAGTGTCGGTTTTTATAGTATTTGTGGTTTAACTTTCATTTTCTATTTTTTTGTAGCAATTTTATCTCACAAAGGTCTGAGACCACACAAGTTACTTGAACTCATTGGATAATATGAATGATAAGGAAAAAGAAGATATCAAAACCATTAGATTTGGTGGGTCAGTAGAAATGAAACTCAAACAATGATCTACATATATGTTAGAGTGGTTAGTGAAGAGGTTCAATGGTAAGAGTAGGTTGTTTACTATTGATGATAAGAAGGAGGTTGAAATTATGGCTGACGATATTTGTGAGGTATTTTTATTACCGAGGCACGATGGATAGGTGGTATTAGTTGTCACACGTAAGGAAGATATTCTGCATTCTTTGGTGAATTGAAGGAAAAAATGGCATTGATGGGCGTGCTTCACTTTTTTTTTTTTTTTGTAAAAATTGCTCATGACTAGATTTAAAGAAGGATAAGATGATTTTAAGAGGTTGTTCGTTTTATATACGCTGTCAAATTTACTCACTCCAACAATAAATCGCAAAGTAGATCTTTCTTGTTTGAAATCGCTGGTGGATGTGTACGCAATTTGTCATCTTGATTGGTGTCCATACGTGTTAGAGAGGCTTTACACAGGCTGACAACTATAACAAGAAATCCAGAGTAAATCTAAGTGGATGTGTGTTAGCTTTTTTTTTTTTAAAAGGCACCCAATGTGGGAGAGGGAATGAGGCAAGGATCCCTAACATGTATATTGAAAGCTAAAAATAGCTGATCAAGTACACATTACAAATTACAAATCAGAATAACAAATCAATTAACTTCTATGCCTAAATCTAAAAGAGAGAAGCTCAATTTGATCAAGCCTAATTAGACTTCTTACATTTCTTGGGATATCAATTTCAGAAAAGTAAACAATATTCACAGTAGATTTTCCCATTTTTGCTAAGAGGTCTGCCATTTTATTGGCCTCACTGTGAGTGTGCTGAAATGTGATGGGTCTTCTCAAAAAGCTGGAGTTTTATCATTGAAATGATGTCCCTGAGATTCCACTGCCCTTGGAGATTGTTGTTGATGGTGTTGACTAGAATAGATGAATTAGACTCAAAAATATGTTGGATCTATATGACTCCCTTGAGAGCAACTTCAAATGTTGTGAATTCCACTTCAAGGCAATTGGAACTAGTGGAAGCTTGGATGAAAGCCCATAAAATATTGCCATTCCAATCTCTGAGAACTCCACCAATACCTGCACAGTTAGGACTATGGAAGGAACCATCAATGTTAACCTTGAACCAGTTAACAGGTGGCCTCTTCCATAGGACTGACAGGAGATGTTTAGAGCCATGATTCTAAAATTAATCCCAAGTGACTAGCCACATGAAAGTAACCATCTTTGATGAGATTTTTGAAAAAGTATACTCTTTGAAATGAGATGCAAATGAGCTTCAACTTTCCATATGATTCTTTTAAAATTGAAACATTCATCCTCATCCTTGCAACTGTTTCTTTCTTTCCAAGTGTACCACATAATTAAGCAAGGAAGACGTGTGTTAGCTTTACAAATCATCTATTTTCATAAGCTTAAATGGCAGGTAAAGACGAACCATCTTCTATGCCACTAATTAAGCATTGGACATCCGAGAACATTCAAAGAAGAGTTGAAGAAGGGAGAGGCCGGAGCATTTAGCCGGAGATTGGATCACGACATTTACCCTATTTCGGGAGGGTGAATTAGAACGTGAGAAAAAGTTCATTATTCAAGCGGCACAAAGGATGATGATAAGGCAAGCTTGGAGGAAGTTGGTGAATCATAAAGGTTCATTAAGTTTGAATTATCGGAGGGTCAATTATTAATCTTTGAGATTTATAAATCAAAAGATGTAAGTTTTATATTTGTATGATTTTTTATGCAATATGTATCACTTTTTATTGAAAAAATATAATAGTCTGATGTAATAGTGTTCTAAATTCATGACTATGATATTTTGTTCATAAGTATTAGTCTTTTGTCAAAAAATATTACTATTTGAATCGAAAAGTATCACTTTTTATTGAAAAAGTATCATTGTTTGATGTAGTAGTGTTCTCAAATAAGGGTTATGTTATTTTGGGCGAGAATATTAGACTTTTGTTAAAAATTATTACTAATTGAACTGAAAAATATCAATTTTTATTGAAAAAACATCATTGTCGATGTAGAAGTGTTATGAAATCGGGGCTTTATATTGTGTAAAGTATTACACTTTTGTTAAAAAATATAACTATTTAAACCGAAAAGTATTAGTTTCTAGGATGCTTTTGACAAATAAATTTCTGCTTTTTATAGGATGTGCATGAGACATTCCTCTTTGTTAAGAGGTACATGGCTGTAGTTTTTGGCTTTCATATGGATAGATTGAACAAGATGAAGCGAAAAATGGAACCTAATCGGCCTTCGGGTCTATCATCCCAGTCTTGAATTTTGTCTCTGACTCGGAATTTCCTTTCTAATCTCAAGGTCCAAAAGTTTATTAACGATGTGGTGAAGAATATGTTGGTCTTCCAACTGATACTTGGGCAATGGATGAAGTTGCTGGTTTTATTTCGAGTTTCATGGCTCAAAACAAAAGATTGCTGGTTGATATGGATATACGAGACAAACAAGTTGTTGATTTCTGTCTTTTTGACGCTGAAGCATTGTTTGAAAAGTAAATTATAGTTTTTGCATTAAGATTTGAATTTTTTTTCTATTCAATGATATAAAGTAACTGTTGTTTTTCTTCTGTTATCTTTTAGTGATCGTTTTTTCACTCATGATGGGTTATATAGTATTTTAAAGAACGAGATGTTGTCTTTAAATCAGAAACAACGGATATTTGGAAATATAATTGATGCATGGGTTTTGATTCTTAACCGAACAAAAGCTAGTGACAATCTCTGCAAAAAGGTGTTTCTTTGATACCGAACATAGTATAAGCTTTAAACTTTTTCTATATTTAACCCCTTTGATGTGAATTTATTTTGTATTTCTGGAAAAGTTTTTTTATGACAAAGGTTATAAACAAGGTTGGTGATGTTGCTGAGAATGAAAGAAGTATGAGAATCTATTGGGAGACATTTATGTCATATATTAAACAAGACATGAGCACATGTGTTTTGGTAAACACATTACTTTTTATTGCAAAAGTATTACCATTTTTTAGGAAAAATATTACTTTTTTTTAGAAAAAGTATTACTTTTTATTGTAAAAGTATTATTGTCGTAAACTTTCGCGATGAGAAGATGCAATTCTTGGATAATAAGAAGTATGATGTTCTGAGTTATTAGATTGGAGTTGTCCAACTCGTGGTATAATTCATGTAGTTTATACTCATTTAGTTTACTATTACCCTTTGTATAATATTTTTGACATTTTGTTCATGTGTATATATGTTTTGTAGCAAAATTGATTGACATGTATTTTGTATGTATTCGGGCTTAATCTTGTCTAGAATGTGTTGAATGGCATGCATTAGATGAGTAAATAAGGTTTTATTCTGTTTTGTGGAAAAAGATTACGCTTTGTTCGTTTTGTAGGAATTTAGGGATAATTGTAGAATTTTGGCAATAATTCGAGCATTGCAACCGAGAACCGCCAAAACTTGACATGATAGACGAAGTTTGGAGTCGAATCAAGAAGAATCGATGAACCGAGCGAAAAATGGAAGAAAACGGCCGAGTACGAGTTGCTACAGGTGAACACGGGCGGGCGTGCTCCTGAAGACAGCCGTGCTCAACCTAAAATGGAAGGCTCAAGGTTCGACTACCAAGACGGGCAGCCCGTGCCATAGGGCACGGCCCGTGCCTCCTTCAGAGGTTTGAACAATTCTTGCGGCACCCAGCACGGGCTGGGCGTGCCCTAGCGCACGGCCCGTGCGCCTCTGCGGGAAAAATAGAGTTTGACTCGTTGTGAACTAGGTTTCGACCCAAACGAAGTACAAATAGAGACCGGCGGCCACAAACAAGGGGATGCTGATTTTTGCCCTAGAAACAAGAGAAAAGAGCAATTCCCCACCGGAGATTTGGAGAGATCGTTCAAGACCACAACCACACCTTCGAGGATTGAAGATAGATCGAGAGATCGTCATCCTCCCGAGTTCACTCATTCCATAGTATCATTATTTTCAATTAGTTTAGACATGAACATTAATAATTTGTCTATGGATTATTTCTTTTCTTTGTCCGGCTAAATACTTTGTGATTCCGGGTTTGGGAGTAGGTTAATGGATACTTTTGTTTGATGATTCATTGCAATCAAAGTTAATGTTTTCCAACCATATTCAAGTACTTTGCTTTAATTCTAAATTTATCAAAAAGCTATTGGTTTAACTTGTTTTGATATATTGATTCATAATTCAACAAATGAGTTTCAATATTAGATCTATGAGTACTTGACATGAATAGCTTGCATGATTGAGAAGTCTGTGAATATTCGTGAGGCCTTTTAATCTTTTGATCTTTTGGGAGTTGGATATCTCATGTTGAGTAGAGATGCTAGCATAGATATTCCAATCAACGCTTAATGCATCTCGAGAGAGAGGGTAAATTACTTTTGTGATTGGTCTATAGGGAAGAATACGTTTAACTTTGGTTTGATTAATCGATAATAAAAGGGAATATTAATCAAACCATAACCCAGAATCCATTCATTCATACTTGATCTTTTAATCCGCTATTTGCTTTGTTATTCTAGGATAATTTCTCGCTTTAGTGTTATTAAAATCAATCCATCTCAATTTCGATAGTCTAGATAAAAACAAGGCTATTACAATCCAAGATTTAGTACATTAATTTATTAGTCCCCGTGGATTCGACCTTGCTAACCCTATTCTATAAACCGCACCGTACACCGGGGACTAATTAAATTTTTAGTACTAATATTGCGATAAATATAATTATTTTTAATTTAGACATTTTTTATTCCAACTCCTACATTATTTGATTTGTTTCTTTGAGTTGGTTCATGTAGTGCACGAACATCGCCTCCGACCATTCGGAATTGCTACAATTACTCGGAATAATCCTACTCCTACGTCTATTATCCGAAGGCAAAGCCATCTATGGAGGACGTTCTCACCGCATTTATGAATTAAACAAGGAACTGTTCAACAAACATGAGGCTAAGCTTCGACAAAATAGTACAATTGGCTAACACTCTGGGCACACAACTGGAAAATCTTGGAACCCAGATTAGCCAATTAGCCACGATCGTTGGTGGACAACATCAAAAGGGCCAGTTTTCGAGCAACACTGAAGTCAACCCGAATGAACAATGTAGTGATATTCATTTAACGAGTGGTACCGAACACGAGGAGTCAAAGATCCTGGAAAAGCAAGAAAATTCGGGACCAAACACGGACTGTGTGTCTATGCATTTTCAACCCGTGTGTGGTACCGAAAAGGAGCAAAAACAGGACAAGGAACACACGAACCGTGCATGTGCGCCCGGGCAGCGCGTGCGAGATGCCATAAAAAAACTTTTCCAGAATGAGACGAGCACAAACTATACGCACGAACAACATACGCGTAACTCAAATCAAAAAGTTCCAACACCAGGACTCCAATCCTTGGAAATCCCAAGTATGCAATATTAGGTGCAAACAATGCAAATTTGGCACTTGACCATGACCCAAAGCAGCTAATATATGCATTCAAAGGAGGCACAAATTCATGAGAGTTACAGGCGTCAAGCTATAGACGTTAAATGAAGCACTTGTTGGGAGGCAACCCAACGGTTTGCTGTTTTATTTCTTCCCATGTTTTTTTCCCTTTGCTAGGTTAGGATTTCTTATTGCTTTCATAAGTTTGGATTTTTTACTTTCCCTAAAAAAAAAAATCAATTGAAAAAGGGCCTTCGCAGGTACGCACGGGCAGCCCGTGTGCATAGGCACGTCCCGTGCGTCAGTTCGCTGAAGCATTATTAGGTCACGAATTCAGGTATGCATTCTCAATCCACACTTTTCTTTATTGAAATTCTATCTTTCCTTGTATGCGAAATAATTTCATTCAAGTTTAGGGGAAGAGATAGTTATTTTGATTTGAAGGGTGTGGCGAAAAAAAAAATTGCATTCATATAGTTGCATTTAGAGCATATAGGTTGCATTGCATTAGATGCTTATTTATGATTTTAGCACGTTTATTGCTTTCTTATGTTTTTAGGGAGTGAGTGGACCGCTATTATGTGCTTGTTGTGATCTTGGGAGCATTCGTTGAATAGTTTGTGTTGTTTTGAATTGGGTGTTGAGCGTGAGTTGACCGGGTTGAGAATAATTAATATGGAGCATGTGAATATTGGAATCATGGTTGATATACTTTGAATTATGCACTTACAAGCCTGTGATCTTTTTGAGCCTTTAGTGCTTTCATATTAAGCGATCTTGTTTGTTGATTGAGTGTGTCATTCATGTTGATTTGAATTCTAGAACTTGCTCTAGTATCTCCGTCAAAGTCACATGTTGTATGCGTTTATGAAAATGATTTTAGGCCATTTTTGTTAAGCCTTTCAAGCCTTTTGCCTACCTTATGATATTTGATTTTCCTAGTTAGCCAATTTGAGCCTATTGCCGATTTTTGATACCCACATTTCAAGTCTTAAAACTTAACTTGATATATATGTTACCCTAAGTTTGAGCGTATAGCATTGAGTAAAAGGATAGAATAAAGGATTGAATGAAAGGGTATCGAGAAGTTAGAAAATAGTGTATATGTTGGGTTATTGGGAATAAAAGAAGAAAAGGAGAAAAGGGATGATACTCACAAAAGAGTCGAAAAAAATAAAAAAAAAAGACTGGAAAAGTGAGTCGGCAGATGAAAAATATCTTTGGAAATTGTGATGTAAGGCGAAGGAGAATGAATTGTATGAAAAAGAAGGGAGAAATGGAGAGGTGATAGGATATAAGGCGATTGGGAGTACATAGTTGATTCGTATTAGAATAACTGTTTGAGAAAAATGACGTGCTTACCAATCTATATGCTTGAGTTGAGTCACTTTATCCATATTTCCCTACCTTAACCAAAGAGCCTTCATTACAACCATAAACAAAGTCCTTTCTGATTTGTGAATTGCATACAAACGAGTGGCGGAGATGTGAGACGATTTGCAAGCATATGGTAATTCTTCAACATTGATATGCCTTGAGTGAATACACGTCCCTTATTATTCTAGTGAGTGGAGTATACACTTTATCCCCGAGAGGCGTGATTTGAAGTGTTTTACCATGATTTTGATAGACTTGTGCTCTGTGTAGATATTTGAAATTTGGTTGGTTTGTGTTTGATGTCTATGGATAGATGACATGAATTGTGATGCGGTGTTCTTGAGTTGCTCTTCTTTACCCCATTTGTGTTGACTTGTTTTTAAAGTGTTGACCGGGAATGTCAACGCTTAAGTTTGGGGTTTGATTGACATATATTTTGCATGTATTTTGGGCTTAATCTTGGCTAGAATGTGTTGATATGTATGCATTATATGAGTAAATAGGGTTTTATTCTGTTTTGTGGAAAAGGATTACGCTTTGCTCGTTTTGTAGGAATTTAGAGAATCAGAGCATTTTGGCAACAATTCGAGCATTGCAATCGAGAACCGCCAAAACTTGACATTATAGATGAAGTTTGGAGTCGAATCAAGAAGAAGTCGACGAACCGGGCGAAAAATGGAAAAACAAACAGCCGAGTATGAGTTGCTATAGGTGAGCACGGGGCGGGCGTGCTCCCTAGCACACGACCCATGCTTGAACCTAAAATCGAAGGCTCAAGGTTCGACTACCAAATACAGGGCAGCCGTGCCCGTGCCTCCTTCGTAGGTTTGAACAATTCTTGCGGCACCCAAAGACGGGTCAAGGCGTGCCTAGCTAGCGCACGACCCGTGCGCCCTGGGAAAAAAAGTTTGACTCGTTGTGAACTAGGTTTCGACCCAAACGAAGTACAAATAGAGATGGGACGGCCACAAACACGGGGACGCTAATTTTTGCCATAGAAACCAGAGAAAATAGCAATTCCCCACCGAAGATTTGGAGAGATCGATCACGACCGCAACCACACCTTCGAGGATTAAAGATAGATCGAGAGATCGTCATCATCCCCGTGTTCACTCATTCCATAGTATCATTATTTTCAATTAGTTTAGACATAAACATTAATAATTTGTCTATGGATTATTTCTTTTCTATGTCTGGCTAAACACTTTGTGATTCCCGGGTTTGGGAGTAGGTTAATGGATACTTTTGTTTGATGATTCATTGCAATCAAAGTTAATGTTTTCCAACCCTATTCAAGTACTTTGCTTTAATTCTTGTTTTATCAAAAAGCTATTGGTTTAACTTCTTTTGATATACTGATTCTTAATTCAATGTAGATGAGTTTCAATATTAGATCTATGAGTACTTGACATGAATAACTTGCATGATTGAGAAGTCTGTGAATATTCGTGAGGCCTTTTAATCTTTTGATCTTTTGGGAGTTGGATATCTCATGTTGAGTAGAGATGCTAGCATAGATATTTCAGCTTTTACATGCATCTCGAGAGAGAGGATAAATTACTTTTGTGATTGGTCTATAGGAAAATACGTTTAACTTTGGTTTGATTAATCTGATAATAAAAGGGAATATTAACTATAACCATAACCCAGAATCCATTCATTCATACTTGATCTTTTAATCCACTCTTTGCTTTGTTATTCTAGGATAATTTCTCGCTATCGTTAATAAAATCAATCCATCTCAATTTCGATAGTCTAGATAAAAATAAGGCTATTACAATCCAAAGACTTGGTACATTAATTTATTAGTCCCCGTGTATTCGACCTTGCTAATCCTATTCTATAAACCGCACCATACACTTGCGTGAAGCTAAAAAATAAGGCGAACATCGATCGAGAGGAAGAAGCGAATAACTCGTGGTGTTTTTTTGATGCACCATATGGAGTACTTTAAAAGAAAATTTTACACTTCCCTCGATGATTTTTCAAAGGTATTATTTTTATTTTTTTATTTTTTGTTTACTTGACACCAATTTATAGTATAATATATTTTATGTTATTTTTGTAGGCTTTGATACGATAAGTATTGAGAGCACGAAAATGTCTAAGAATTTTTTTGAGCGATCTCAATGGTTTGAGATCGGATATGTTGAAGAAAATAGTGAATTTTTGTATGAAGAAATCTGATTTGAAGCAAAAGAAGAACCGATGCGAGTTGGAGATGAATGGAGCTAATTTAAAGAAGAAATCCAAGAATTAGAAAATGTTATAATGAACATATGTAAAATGCAAGAATCGAAATTGGTCCGTTTTGACTTATGGATTTTTGAAAATTTGTATGTATGGGTAGGAAGTATTAGTTTTTATGCTAAAAGTATTACTTTGAAAATATGGTAGGAGTATTGGTTTTTATGGGAAATTCTTGAAATATAGTAGGGTTGTTGAAATATGTATGGTTACCTTTTGTTTGTTTTTTAGGATGAAATCGGTGGTTAGTCTCTATATTTTGCGTAAAAATACGCTTATTTGCTATGTTAGTATATTGATATATTTTCAAAAAGCATCTTCATTTACGTGTTTGCAACCTATATTTTGAAATGTGTTGGCGCACACAACATGTTGTAAATTAAAATCTTCTATCCAAAAAGAGAATTTAAAAGTATCGATGCATCGTAAAAATATTATGAATAATTGCAAAAGTATTACTATTTTTTCATAAAGTATTACTGAAATGAATGTATAATTTTGAGAGAATAGTTTGTTTTCACTAAAATCAAGAGTGATTTGTGTAAAATACACATAAGACTTATTCAAGAACTTTTTTTTTTGTTATTTTTCCTTCGATTTTGTTAGGCATCGTTTATTGACATGCGGAATATGAAATGTATTGACACACACAAATGGATTACATCAAGATAAGTTTAAAGTGTTAGTGCATTGTAAAAGTATTATAAATAATTTCAAAAGTACTACTATTTCAACTTAAAGTATTATTTAAAACGAATGTAAAGTCTGGGGACAGAATAGTATATTTTCCACTAAAATAATCGAGCATTTGGAGTCTTGGAATCAAACTCTTTGTCTTGAATAGAGTTAGATATATCGAGTAGTTTTCTTCTTTCTCTTTTTGAAATTGCCCTTTATCCTTTTTCTTATTCTCTTCGCAATAGACCGAGTAGGATCTTGTAATGTATTAGACAAACTTGAAACAACATATGATTCATTTTGGTCAATGAAATTCAGTGAATTATTCAGTGCGGTAATAGCATAATAATCCTTGTTATATCATTCCTCAATGATTATCCTTGCTTCTTCATTTCCTTGCGATATTTCAACACAAGATCATAATACG
Source organism: Rehmannia glutinosa (assembly GCA_016081115.2). Classification (NCBI taxonomy): domain Eukaryota; kingdom Viridiplantae; phylum Streptophyta; class Magnoliopsida; order Lamiales; family Orobanchaceae; genus Rehmannia; species Rehmannia glutinosa. The sequence continues at coordinate 29,525,491 of CM071932.1, read as the reverse complement.
TTCATGATATTTCATGACGCCAAGGAATACAATCATTAGGTTTGCCAGACTTCTCAATTCTATTAGTTAACTTGTCCCGTACTTTAGATTTCGTAATTCTTGTCCATTTTTTTAAGATATACATTTCGGGTATCTTGACATGAGAATGAAGATAAAGTACCCTTAAGAAATGGAAGCACAGAATATCATATTCTTCAAATTTCTTACAAGGGCAGATGATCATTTTTCTTAAAGGATAATACATCACACGATTTACGTCTCCATCCCCAATATGAGCAGAAATGTCATAAATATTTAGTATCTCGTCTTGATGAATTAGACTATAAGTAGTAGAAATTGATGCAATAAACTCAGTCTCAAAGTCCTTGAAGAGCGTCAATGTATATACCTCACAAGCGTGCTTTAACATTCCAGTGAATTATAGTGCAGTCGCTGGAATTGATCTTGAGGATTGGAATTAATCATATTCTTCTTGACAAAACTCCCCGTCGAGGGTCTAAGCCAAAATCCGTTAGATGGATCCAAAACCCACCCATTAGCTTTTTTATTTTATTAGCAGAGACTTGCATTGTCAATGTTCTAAAAAGTATTAACAATCCATTTGAAAAATATTAGTATGTAGTTCATTTGAAACTTGAAAGTATTAGTTTTTATAATATTGGATAGTGATATGATATCAGAATAGCGCTAAAAAGTATTAGGTTTTCATCTGAAAAGTATTAGTAGTCCCTCTAAAAAATTTCAGTATGTGTAATTCACTAAAAAATATTTAATAGTACCTAAAAAGTATTAGTTTTTTCCGTCAAAAGTATTAGTAGTAACTGTGAGACGTATTTGTAATTCTCCTAAAAATGTTAGTTTTTCCCCTGAAAGATTTTTAGTAATTTCCCTTAAAAAATATTAGTAGTCACATCAAATGTATTAGTACTCCCCACAAAGTATTAGCTTTTCTCCTAAAATGTATTAGTAGTTTCCTTTTAAAATAATAATTTTTCTATTGTAAAAACCTAAAACCAATTTAAATATTTTTTTAGACTTATTTTCAGCAAACTAATTATTACAATTATAACTATATTATAAATAAAAACTATGACCGAAATTTCATCATCTCATCGTAGCATTTTTTATATTTTATGTGGATGTCAAGATGACAATCGACGGTTATGTCCAATCTAACTAATTTTCTTTATAGTCATGGACTCGTAAGATGAGTTAGATGGTGTTCTCTTTCATATATGTACTTGAAGCCTAGGATGGAGATATATGTTTCTCATGTTCGTAGAAAGCAAATTTCATCTTACATATTCCCGGTCAAACCGTCTCACGAAGAAGCCGACACACAGGGCTCACAAGTCAAAACATGTTGATAAGGTGTCTTCAAGGTGGTGAAGCCAACAGGTCTGTATCTGCTGAAATATGTAGTTTTTATTGGTAATGTAGTTTACCCATATGCCCAAGACGGGTTAGGTCTGAGGATCCATCTGAGAATTACATCCGTCTGACGGTCTGACAAGAGACCTTCCCATTCTTCTTTCATTCTCCAATTCCTTACTAGCTCCTTGAAAATCCCATAAAATTCGATCAAACTTGTTGTTTTTCTGGAATTGAATCTCATTGTATTGTTAGTACTTTCACTTCGTTGTGAAGATAATATTCCAGCTGAAAAGAAGTCCTTACTCAAGGCTATGCACATATTATTTTTTAGATCATACAAACGTTGAAACCAAGTTTGATCTTCCAAACCATACTTTGAAATCATAGTACTCCAGCAGTCTTCAAACTCATTATCATTTATACAACCTGACAAGCATTTCCTAAAAGTATCTTCAAAGGAAGTGTTGCTCTTCAACTCGTCCAAATCGCTCACATTTTGGTAAAAATGTCATTGGCATAGTATGTGCTTTGTTTCAGGGAAAACCTACATAATTTGTTCAAGAAAGGTACCAATAATTATCAAGAAAAGTATCATTTTTCTCGGATAATATATTATTAATTTGAATGCAAATGAAAAATAAGAAATTCAAATGCGGTGACAACTTTGAAAAAAGTATCAAATTTTGTATAAGAAGTATCATTTATACTCATAAAGTATTATTAATTTTAATATAGTAGATATCCTAGTGAATATGATGATTTTTCAAAATGTGTACCTTTTCTATCGCATTAGCAATCGCCTAATTTTAATCGGTGAATAATGTGATTGACCTTTGCCTCTCATTGCTTTCTTAAATAATTCAAAAAGCCACACATATGATTCGGTCTTCTCATTAGATAAGAATGCACATTCAAATATTACATTTTTCCAATGATGGTTGACGCCAACTATAGGAGCACAAATCAAATTATGTCTATTTGTTCGATATGTTATATCAAAGATTACAACATCTCCAAATAGTTCATAATCCTCCTTCACTATTGAGTCTCTCCGAATACGTTACTCAATTTGGCCATATCACCCAACTTGACTCTAAAATAAAAGTCATCTCCCTTAGTTTGGTCTTTGTACTATATTTCTACCAATGTTTGTGCATCCCAACCTTCTTTGCATTGAATTTCGTATGGTTTATAAAATTCAAATGGTCTTTGATGGTATGGCCAACACTTTGGTCTCCACGCACTTCATGTGCCATATACCGATAAGAGTCAGTTGGTTTTATGCCGGAAGATACCATATTTTCTGTAGCTTTACCCTTCTCATTTGTAATTTTTCTTTCTAGAACAATGACGGTGGCCCCGTTTCGTTCTCATAAATGAATGATATGTACCTCAACGTGATTAATGACATCATAAACACCATCATCAATTAATTTCACTCTTAATGCAGTATTACACCCTGTGCGTGTATGAGGAGAGTTTTTCATTTTTCAATTTTTGTTCTCTTTGTTCCTTCACATGAGCATATGAAGTACTTTTTTGTCACTACTCCATTGTCCCTACATCTAGCGGTCGATTTACGTACACTAAATCCAAGTGCACGGCCATGGTCATGATACAACTTATACTTATATTCAATTGTTCTTTTTTCTTTTTGTACACCAATAAGAGAACCAGTTATATCTAGACTACCCCATCTGTATTCTGCAATAATTAAACTAGAAAAATGACATATTATAAAATGTAATACTTTAGCTCTTGCCAGTGTATGATGTTCAATAATCGCCATTAGATCGACTTGTTCACTTAGCACAAGTTCATTGTTGTACATGTAAATCAATAAGTATCATAAAAACGTAATAAATTAGTAATTTTCTTTGGATAAGTTATTTATATTACCTTCACAGTGTTCTGCAATAATTAAACCATAAAAATGACATATTATAAAAAGTAATACTTTTACGGTAAAATATAATACTTTTGCGTTAATGTAATACCTTCATTGTTGCCATTATATGATGTTCAAGAATGGCCATCGGGTTGGCTTGTTCACCTAGACAAGTTCATTGTTGTACATGTAAAACCAATATGTATCATAAAAACGTAAAAGTATAGTAATTTTATTTAGATAAGTTATTTATATTACCTTCATAGTTTTGTGCAATAATTAAACCAAAAAATGACATATCATAAAAGGTAATACTTTTACGGTGAAACATAATACTTTTGTAGTAAAATGTAATACTTTCAGCTATTGCCATTGTATGTTGTTCAGTAATGGCCATTGGATCGACTAGTTCATCTAGCACAAGTTCATTACTCGTACATGTAAACTAATAACCATCATAAAAACGTAAGAAATAGTAAATTTATCCGGATAAGTTATTTATATTATCATCAATGATTTCTATATTATCTTCATCACTAGAAAGCAATGTTTTAAAAACCGAACCGGTGAGCAAACCGGTCTTACCACCGGTTAGCGCTTCAACCGCCGATCCAACCGGTTGAATATAAATTAACTATATTTTTTTCGTTATATTATGTAAGATGTATATATATATAGGGAGGGATCCTGTGAGACCACCCTCCTAGGTTAGTCCATGGACTAAATCTACACCATCCAAATAGTAAATCAATGGTCAAGATATATTACAATATATACAATATTTCATAAGTGAGTATACAACAGAGGGGATAAAATAGGAATCCAGAAATTAAATATAGTAACCGCTTCCTAAAAATTAGGGACGTGATTTTGTATTGATCACGTTCCCATAATCAAGCGATTCACCTTTCCTTTCTCTCTCTTCCCATTCGAACCTGCAAATTATTCAAATATGGCAACAAAATCGTGCAACAATTAATGGAAAGTATACAATTACACTAAACTAACTATACATTAAAACATTACTAAGTATACATAAACAATTAACTAAGTATACAATTACACTAAACTACCCGTACATTAAAACTTTACTAAGCATACGAAATATTTAACTAAGTATACAATTACATTAAACTAACTATATATTAAAATAATACTAAGTATATCAAACATTTAACTAAGTATACAATTACACTCGAATTACTTATATAACTAAGTATACAATTCCATTGAACTAAGTATACAAATACACGAACTACGTATACAAATTCACTAAACTACTTACTAAACTACTTATATAACTAAGAATACGATTCCACCAACCAAGTATACAAATCCACTGAACTAAATATACAATGAAACATGACTAAGTATTCATATTCACCGAACTAAGTATACAATAAAATGAATGTTCACAAATATGACGGAAAAAAGTATCAATTTTGAAAAAACGCTTGAAGTTGATGATTTTTCCTCCCTAAAAACCGATAAATCAAAAGGTAAGATTATGTTTCCTTAAAAATAGCTAATAACCGTCCAATTAACATAACTAATTAAATATAAAATTACAATTATACCCTTATATGCCTAAATTAACTAAAATGATCTACACCACCCAAAATTTTAAATCAAAAGTTCATAAGTGTTCTTATGGACTAACCTAAAGGGATTGGTCTCATTTGAACTAATCCATATATATATATATATATATATACAAATCTCAACAAAATAGCACATTTAATAAATTCAAGATTTTTTATATTACATATATATATATAATTAAATAAAATTTTAATTTAACCTTTTAAAGAATATAAAAGTACCATTTCTACAAACAACTTTTTTTTTTGTTTTGTTAATTTCACATTTCCCCTTCTTTTCTATTGCTTCCATTATTTTATTGTCAAAAAAAAAATTGGAAACATAAAAATTCAGAAATGCGGAAAATTAGAGTTTAAAAAAGAAAATGTGGCACTGATATAGGAAAATTAAATAGAATAAAAGACTGGGAAGCAAAAAGTAAGAAATATTTAGGATCAGAGATTAAAATAGAAAATTAGGCAAAGATTTAGGGAAATTAAAGAAGAATGAAAGATTGGGAAACAAAGAAATCAGAAGTATTATAAATTAGAGTTTAAAATGGAAAATTAAGCATAGATTAGAAAATTTAAAAAAGAAAGGAAGAATGAGAAACCAGTAATTAGGGAACTAAAACGAGTAAATATTACTTAAAATTTTAAAACCAATTACCACCCTAAAATTCAGAAATCAATATATTAAAAAGTCAACAAAGTAGAACTTGTATTTTTTAAAAACAAAATACTTCATTTCTCAAGCCTTACTGGCTACTTGGTTTGAGAACAAGTTATTGTTGGCTACTTGGGATTGAGAACAAGACAAGAAAGGAATATACATAAAAAAAGGTAGAAATATAAGGAAAGTAAGAAACGGCCGGACTCAATCTTTTGTTTTCAGTTTGATTTTTTCCCCTTAGGCCACCCACAATGGGGTGGTTCAAGTTCAAAATGTTGAACTTGAACTTTTTTTGTACCATTGTGTAATGGTTCAAAGTTCAAGTTCAACTTTTTTGTTCAAGATATTGAACCAAGTTCATCTCTCTCTCTCTCTCTCTCTCTCTCTCTGTATGTATGTTATATATATATATATATGTGTGTGTGTAGATATATAATTTATTTCTTTTTGTATTAATTTGTCATTTAATAGCATTTCTTGTAATTATTTGAACTTTATGTTGTTACCCATTTTTGACAGATTTTTTAATTAAAATTGTAAAATATTTTTAGTTAAATTTTATTAGTCTAATATTTTTTATTATTCTAATAAATTATGAAATATATATATATATATTTACTTGTTTTTGTCACTTAATAACATTTTTTTGTAATTATTTGAACTTTATGTTGCTACTTGCTACCCATTTTTGTTGACAGATTTTTTAATTAATATTGTAAAATTAATCTTTTTAGTTAAATTTATTAGTCTAATATTCTTTATTATTCTAATAGATTATGAAATATATATATATATATGTATTAATTGTTACTTAATAGCATTTTTTATAATTATTTGAACTTTATGTTGTGACCCATTTTTGTTGATAAGTTTTTTAACTAAAATTGTATAACTGATCTTTTTAATTAAATTTTATTAGTCTAATATTTTTTTATTCTAATATAATTATGAAAAATAAGTCATTATGTGTATATATATATAAATTTTATTAATGATTTTATTAAAAATATATTCAAAAATAACAATAAATTTATATTACAAAAACATTGACAAAATGGGACCCATTTGAACCATGAACTTAAACTTACCATTGTGGTTGATAGAAGAGGTGTAGTTCAAGTTCCAGCTTTATTGATGTGGCACCGTAGGGGCCGCAAAACTTAAACTTGCAACTACCATTGTGGATGCCCTTAATAAATTGGTTCGACCATTGAGCCCCGGTCACCCGGTTTCCGCCTAATGTGTTCATTTGGTTCCATGCGGTCTAACCGCTAATCCATTTTATAGGTGTGGGACCGGACCAGGACACCTGCCTTGGCCGAACCGGGCAAGCAGTCGTCAAGAAAATGTAATACTTTCACTATTACCATGTGTGTTGTTCAAGAATGGCCATTGGATCGATCGTTAAATAAGACAAGTTCATTGTTGTATATGTAAACCAATAAGCATCATAAAAACGTTAGAAAATATTAACTTTATCCTGGTAAGTTTTTTTATATTATCTTCAATGATTTCTATATTATGTTCATCACTAGAAAGAACAACCAATGCATACATTTGCACTTTCCTTCATTAATGCATTGTTTTCATGGAATTGATTCTCCATTGCGGATGAACAAGAGAAAGTGGTATTTTGTGGATTATAAGTAATTATTCTTCAAACATTGTATCAATATAGAGTTGCAACAATTCTTAAACTTTTTTGTTCACATTGTCAAATCATCAAACACATTGTGGGTATAATTCTAATAATTGTACAAGAAAATTTGCAAGTTGTATCAATGGAGAATTTAATTTGCAAGGTATATCAATGGAGAAAATAAGTGACGAGAGATAGACAATTTCAAATTAACGTGTGATCTCATCTCGTGCAATGGATGAGTGTTAAGTTGGTTTATACCAACGAATCGGGTATTCTAGACTAGGATATTGCATTTTTTCCGGTCTTTTAGAGTAGTTTGAGTCCATTTTGTTTCATTAGGTGTCGTTAGGTAGTCAATACATATAATGGTAGGCGAGGCGATGCCAAACGATAAAAACATGTTTGGAGGGAAGAAATCGTATTTAAAGAGGACAAAAATGTGAGAAGAGCATAAGCGGCAGAGAGGCTGCAGCCATCACGTTTTGCCCTAGAATTGATAGTTCTCTCCTCCGTTTCTTCCGCGCATCTTCTCCCATATATTTTTTTCATTTTTTTAAATTGATAGGTCCGATCCGCGAGTTTGATGGATCCGACCTAATGGTGAGACGGTCCTATAAGAGACCCACTCAAAAGTCAAAAGAATATAAATTTTTTGACCATACAATCATATATTCTCATGTGTTGACAAGGAAATTAACTTAAAAATATTATTTGGGTACTCCGACACAAATGGCGTTGAAATGGATGATCCAATTAAAATTAGGTGGAGTCTACAAAATCCGGACATTCAAAGGATCAAAGAAACAATAAGGAAAATTTGGCAAAATATAACTTTCTTCCTTACTTTGTGTGAATAGATCAATGCACATAATTTTTAGTTTTAATGCCCAAATCGAGATTTTTAAATCCATCGTTTCCGCTTTAGTTGGAATTGGTCGAAAAGTCGGAAAATTATTTTCTCAAAATGTTGAGGAGATACCATAATTTCCAACAATTAATGATGCAAATAATTATACTATAGCTAGGGTTGTGTTGGACATTTGTTGGTGCGTGGTTTCATATCGATATTTTTGTAATATTATATATTGAATAATCGTATTCATGAATATGAAAAATACGATATATTTATAGTAACATAATAATTACATAATGTAATTGATCGTCATATATATATATATAGTAAGTCCTATTTAACATTTTTTTTTTGGAAGTATGAATCCATTTTAGGAAATAATTGAAACAATCGTAATATTGTTCCGTCGAAAAAAATGAAATTGTGTTCGACCGCCTGGTCCATCATTGTTCCAACTATTGTACACAAGATATATTGGAATTAAACAAAATCAGTTTCTTTTGAGGGAAAAGTACATGAATACCCTAATTTCCATACCCAATTCCCGCACAATGTCCATTTTCCGTTGATTTTGGACAAAAATACTATTTTTCACTGTTTTTAACAAAAATACCCATTTTCCGCTAATTTTTTGTGTTGGATTCTTTTTTGTTTATTTGTTGTTTCAAACATGTTTATTGTTTCTTTTTTCATACATGTTTCATTTATGTTTCACTTAACCAACTTTTTATTGCATTCCAAAGTTCCATGGTAAAAATCTCGGTTGTGGTATGCCACAATGGACAATGGGAAAAAAAAAAAAAATAGAGTATACCAACTTTGAAATAACAAGAATATCGATTCCAATGGATCGCACATTCAAGACCCTAAACGAAATCTTGGAACAACAAATTCAATTCATAAAATTTGAGCTTACTTGTCCATCATAGGCTACGAAAATGGACACGACTCACTATCGCACCAAAAATACTTTGTATTGAATTCCAACATCGTAGAATTATTGAATGCATCAATCAGAAGGAAAAGACCTACTAGTAACAACTTTGCTAGAGTACGTGAGATCTTTAGTTCAAGATTAGGCATGCGGACATCGAAATGAAGCAATATCAACATTTACAAGGATGACAAAAAAAGGTGAAGAGTATATGGGAAAAAACTACACTATTTCTCTAAATTTAAAAGCAATTTACTACAAACTTTTATAACATGATCCCCTCTTGACAATTGTTTCTTACATGTTTCATTTATGTTTCTTACATGTTTCAACCGATTACACCATCATTAAGATTTACGTAACAACAATTCTCTAAAATCATTAGGAAGTGGAGGTAGAAACTCAATGTCGTTTTCATCGTCATCACCATTTTGCAGCTTCAACTTAGCATGGTTATCAAGCGATTACTAAGTCTTGCTTGTTCATTCTCTATCTCGAACGCTTCAACGTCCATAGCCTTTCCACCAATAAAGTGCTCGGCATAACAAGCAACAAAAATCCCACATTCACTACAAAAGAAATAAAAAAGATACACAATGATAGATAACACAACAAATCCAAAATAATAAAAAAGAACAAATATATGGAAAATATATAAAAGAACAAAAGAAACATAAAAGAAACAACTTGAAACAACATCGAAACAAACGAAAAACTTCAAAACACAAAATAATAAAAGAACACGAAAAATTGGGTTCATCACCGCATTACCATGGCGTAAACCATGGCGCCAATCTTATCCTCTTCCAAAACCCATCCAAGCTTTATCATTATCACTGTCCTCACCAATAACTCTCCCAAGCCCAATTTTATCCTCTTCCAAAACCAGTTCCATTCAAGCTTCATCATTATCACCGTCCCCTCGCCAATAGCTCTCCCAACAATTCATCTCTCTCCCACGAAACCGAAACCACAAATAAACTCCAACCAAAATCACCTCCAAATTCATGCCCACTAACTCCACCGATTTCTTAGAAAGAGCCGCTCTGGTTTACTGAGATTACCTTTTGATTCTCAGACAACGAAACGACCCGCACATGGTCCGAAACCCGCACTTGTCCGAAACTCGCCACAATTGTCTCCTCGGCATCAAAAAGAACGACGTCGTTTGGTGTTGGCCCCAAATGTTCCCGCCATGTGCGAGCTCCATTTTGTTGTTCCCATGACAGGGGCGATTCTCGAACACAACAATTTGAGAACTGGATTCTCGTTTATTCCCGCCATGTGCGAGCTCCAAAATCAAGAAGAAACTACTTTAACCTAGCTATTGAAACGTAAGAAACCGGAGGAGGGTAAAAATTGAAAAGAAAAGTAATGGAGTACGGGTATATTTGTGAAGTCCAGGACCAGCCGGTAAATTTGTGATAAGTGAGTATTTTTGTCTTTTTTTTAAAATCGTGATATTCTCGTGTAATTTCCTTCTTTTCAACCCTCTCTATAAACTCGTAGCGAGCATCTTGCAAAAAAAAGGTCACGATACCCTTTTTCAATACTTTTAAATAAAAGAAAATCAATTTAAGCCCACAAGAATTTCGTCGATAATGGCAGCTTATGATTTTATCCAAAAGGCCCAAAAATGAGCTCTGCCCACTTCAAAAAGACCCCATTCTGATAAGTGGACAAACACAAACCATGCCCAAATTTATTATCTTTCAACAACCGTATGTATGTTGGACTGAGTTATCTTGGGCTGCAAATATGTAGTAGAAGAATTATCATTTGCTTATCTTTGTAACTTGTAAGTTAGCCTGGAGTTTTGTATCATCCCAAATATGTTTAATATGATACATAAGGAAGTTGTAAGCTCTAAAATGGGTCATATATGACACTGGGTAGGAGAATATTACTCCATCATATAAGATCATGGGGATATGGTTAACGAGATGAAGGTTTTCAAGGTTAATTAAGCCATTCTCTCTCAAGGTTAATTAAGTAAATCCTATCCTACTCTCTTTTAAAGAGAGAGGGGGGGGGGGCTTAATTATGTCAAGCAGGAACATTACAAAATTAGGTAAAACTAGATAAGACCCCCATACAATGCACATGTTGTATATCCGTAAGGCATCCGTTTTGTACTGGACATGCGCATTTTCCTAAGATATATAGTTCTATGAATTCTCTTTTTGTATTTTAATAATTTTAAAATAGGATCAAACAATACACATGAAATATCATTTACTGTCTTCTATTGATGAATTTAAAACAAAAAAATATTATATATCGTAATCATGGAAAAAAACATTCAAGATTCTCGTGTTTTTGTTTGATCTTCAAAAACCGATTTTTATAAAATCACACAATGACACAACTTCGACATCATTGTGTTTTAGTCATGTTTAGACCCTTAATAAGTTTGAAAATTGGTGCCATAGTTTTTTCAAGGTTCTAATAATAAATTTAGATGCATTAATTGTTTTTCAAAAGTTGTTTGTATGTGTAATCTTGGGGGCGAGATTTTTGCAAAAGTCGATTGTGTAACAATAAATGAAAATTTAACACACACATATATAAGAATTAAGTGGAGTAATTAAGGAAATAGTACACAACTAAACATAATTTTGGTAATATTATTGATTTTATTAGATTTATTTTTTGGCGGGATATTTTATTTTTTTTTTTTTGCACATTTTATCGTGTATTTTATTTATTGATGTTGTTAAGTCAATTTTTGATTTTTAAAAATTTTTATGTGGTATTTATATTGTATTATTTGGATTTTCTAATTATTATGTTCTATTAGAGCTTTCATTTTTTTGGTATTTCCCAAACTATGCGATATGCATAGTTTATTATTTGACTAGTGATTGCAAAGTCTAGATGTAGGCATGTGTAAGGTTTAGAAGGGGGAGAGGGATTGAATAAACCTTACCAACTTTTCCATTTAGTCCTTTTAAAATATTTTCGAGTTTTACACAAATCAACTAAGTCCTTGAGGGACAACTAGATTGGTTTACACAACAAAATTACCCACTCAAATGACTCGACGAGTTGTTGATAGAATAACTTAGCCGCTTTCCGCTAACACTTAGATTCTGATTGATTTAGTTTTGTCATTGGAAGACTTTTCACCCTTATGATTTTTAAACACTTGTTTTAGCAATAGTTATTATCAAAGCAGAGTTTAGCAGCTTTTAACTTAGCAAACAGATATAGAATAAATCCTCTAATTCACTCTTCTCCAACTCCTAGAAGAATCTACTAAGTAACAAGATCTTGATTACAAAATGGTCAATGATTCTAGTCGCTTCGATCACACCTGTCACCGCTCCCGGGACTCGGGTTCTTCACAAAACAGTTTGTCTTGCTACTTGACTCCTTCAAACTCTTGGAATTGTTCACACAGACCCTTCAACGAGTCTAAAGCCTCTGGTTCGAACTTGAACCTTACTACTTCTCCTTCAATCTTGGAGAGTAGACCCCGTTGTTCTTTAAACAGTTTTTCTCTTCAACTGATGAAGTAATCTTTCCTTCATTGAATGTGTTGAATTGAATTCCTTCGAAATTAGACTTGAGGATTTCTTTGAAAGGTTGAGAGAATTTGCAGGTTATTGCTTGCTTGAATGCTTGATAGTCTTATCGAATTCGTAACCTTCTCTCACTTGCTTCTTCAGCCATTTTATAGTGCACATTTGAATTATGTCCGTTGAAGAGATAGACACAAATTTCAAATCATACTCGTAGGTTGTTGGCTTGTCTTGTCTTGCAAAGATTGATAAGATCGTACCATGAATTAAATGCTCTACAACCTTTCCTTAATCTCTGCAGGTTTCTAGGTATATCCCATTAGTCCTTGCTTTTTGCACTCTTTCAAAGAAAAACAACTTTATTCTTTGGCAAATGCCCGGACACATGCCTATTTCCAAAGAAACCTTGACTTGTCTTGGCAACGGATTTCTTTCACTTTCTTTAAGTCTTGTCTCATTGCATACCCTTTGACATTCGATTCCAATCATTTTGGAATGACTTAGTTGTTAGTCACCGACCGAGACAACTTTTCTATCACTTGAATGAGTCTTCACTTCACTTCACACACCGGTGACACACAATGGTCTCCTCTTCGATCTTCAATCGAGTCTTGTAATCTTCAACTTAGCCGACTCAACTCCGCTTATTCAACCCTATCTATTACAAGTTGAATTACATAGAAAATGGGGTGCCAACTTCCTAATCTAAGTTTTACATGGTATCATCAAAATTTAAACATAAATTTTCCCAATAATTTCCCTTTTTGATGATCCTAAAACTTAAATAGTGCAAGAAACAAAGAATGTATGTGTAGAATATGTCAATTTTATTTGAACATATCATTCTTGTACTTTACAAACGCACTTCACAAAGCTTTTACATAGTATAACCTATACAAAGTATCGAGCTATACATGTATATTCAAATGTATCGAGCTATGGAATCTTGTACAAATGTATTAGAATATCGAGCTTTATGATATTACGGAATACTTACAAGTTTTGTATTTACAACTAAGTAAAATACAATGAAGGTGTTCAATCACCTTCAACGCCTCGGCCGCTTCCTTCTTCTCTTCATCCTCGCTCTCTCCTCCCTTTCTTCCTCGCTTTTCTCCTCTTTCGGTCTTCTTTCTCCCTCTTCTTCTTTTCATAGGCTCGTTTGCGGTAGGGTCCTCCCTTCTCTGTCTCTGTTCCCATTCATGATCGAGCCTTTCATTTTCAGCTTCTTGCCTCCTCCTTGCCTCTTCATTCCTCCTCTCAACTTCTATATTCGCAAGAGTTTCATAGCCAACAATACTTGATTCCCTTTTTCTCGTGGATCGACATATCTAACATCTTTTGGTCTTGGTTGTGATGGAGTACGCCTACCTCTTCCACTATTGCCAAACCTTTCCCTTCCTCGCGCGACTCGGCTCCTCCTCTGGGAGTGTACTTTGACGGGTGATTTGCCATTCGGTTGATCGCTTAAATCTGCGGCCGCATATCACCGTGATTTGCATAGATCGAGTCATTTCTCCC
>CM071932.1:29339811-29511402 GCA_016081115.2 Rehmannia glutinosa | reverse complement strand
GATGTTCCACTCACCAGCATCTCACCGCTTCTTCAATCGAGTTCTGTCTGCTCTTCTTTGTTGTACTCAAATTGTCTCACAAAGAGAGTTTTCCTTCAAGCCTTGATTGTCTTCTTGCAAGTTGGAGCGTAGGCGACTTAACTTCGGCTTGCCGGCTCTAATTGTTACAATACATTTCAAAGCAAGAATTGGGAAGCTAACTTTCTATTCTAAGTTTTACATGGCACTCATCAAAATCTAAACAATAAAATTCCTAACAATTTCCCCTTTTTGATGATGCCAAAACTTAAATCATACAAAGATGCAAATAACAAAGATACATACGAGATAGTGTATTGACATAGAATGTATGCGCATAATCAATCTTTTTATTGGTCATATCATTCTTGTACTTAACACAATCAACACAAGGTGTATCGAGTATGTAATTGTCTCAAAAAAATTTATAGCATTATTACGTAAGACTTACATTGTATGTATTTACATATAAAATACACGAAGGGTTGGACAAAAACACTTCATCTCCTTCGATGTCTCCTTCTTTCATCTTGATCGGATCTTCTTCTCTTCTTCTCTTCTTCTTCTCGTCATCACCCTTCTTTTTCTTCTCATATGCCTTCCTGGCGGCTTCATCTTTCCTTATTCTTTCCTGTCTCTCTCCCGCCATAGCCGAGTTTGTCTCTTGTTTTCTTCTTCTATCCTTCTTGCATACTCGGCGTTGGTTTTGGCCACTTGCAAGTTCGCCACATGGTCAAGCCCAGCCCAATAGATCCCTCCTTTCTTTCCTGGATCTACGTATTCAATATTCTTGGGGAGGCCTGAGTCCAAGCTTCTTCCTCCATCTCCGCTTTTCCTCTACCTGCGGCGTATCTTGCATCGGGCCTTCTTCTTTCCAAATGAGTGCCCGGCGGAGTGACCAGCAGAGGATCGCCGGTTGTCTGTTGTGTCTGTCGGCTTCTTCACATAGTGTGAGACCCTTTTCCCAAAGATCTGGATCCCAAGCTTGAGCCAAAGACAAATTTGCAAAATAACCTTGATTCGAGCGTTTTGAATTCGTCAACGATCTTGCTCTGTCCCGACATCGAAATGGCATACGTGTCTCTGTCAACTGGAATGCCTCCGTGTTCTTTCAAAATGTTCATCACCCTGGCATCCATTCTTCCTTCCACCTCCTTCATCCCCTGCTTCAATTTCTTTTCTCTTCTCGGCCATAGATACGTAGTGTTGGAGTGGCGAGTCACGGAGTTCTTTGCTTATAATGTCACCAGTGACAGGACCCCGTTGGGGGTTTGTGCAATCATCAAGGTCATATTCTTTGATCCTTCCCCCTCAAAGCAGATTTTCCTTTCTTGATTTTCAAAATTTCCTCACCGATTTTCCTTCTCAAATTTGTTCCTTGTCACCGCTCCTTTCTTCTCGGCTTGATTTTCTTTGCTTTAAGGTATTCCTCTTCCCCCTTTTTGGCATCATCAAAGGATAGAGGAACCCCAGGAACATCTTTGCAAGCATGAAGTCGAGTCTTCGATGGTTGAATTTTGCTTCAAGTCTGCTGCGTTGTATCTTTGCCGGAATTGACCGAAGTAGCGTTGGATTCTCAATTGAAATCGGCTTCATCTCGGCCATGAGAAGGCTGAATTTTCTTGTCATGTGTTCTTCCAAACGCTGTATATCATTTGCATTACTGCTCACGCAGCAGCTTGATCTCGGCGGTGTGAGCTTCGTGCATATGTCCAATGTGTTCCCGCAGCTTCGTTTCGCGTCAACATTTTCGACTCTCCACACACCAGAACTTGTTGAATAATTGTCTCAAGTATCTCACTGTTCCACACGCATTGATTCTTTGTTTTGTTGCCACCATTCCCTTATCCTGATTGTGATGCCTCTCAAGTCACCGTAAGGTTGGCATCTCTGTTGTCCGGCGCATATCTAAGGAGGCCTCGATGCCTCTCCATCTTTTCAACTTCAAAGAAAGAGTGCCTTGAACACTTCTCGTACTTCAAATGATTCTTCATTGCGGTGATGGCCATACAACGTCGAAAATCGAAGTCGGCTGGAACAATGGTGCCTGAGTGGAAAACAGGAGGCTGTGCGTGGTAGCGTGCTTGCTCATTTTCGACTCTTCATGGAGTTCTCGTATCTCCGGTGAGAATGGGAAAGATTCCACAAAGGATTCATCACCGCCATCCGGGATTTGTTCGATGATAAGCGGTGGACGTGAAGTTCTTACAGGAGTAGATCCACTGTGGCTTGAGGAGCCGGAGCGTGGTCTCTCGGTTGGTGGGTTTTGTGGTGCGATGAGACTCGGCTTGGCGAGCCTCAACATGTCTTAACAGCGTTGGTCTCACCGATTTCTCCTTTTTGAGTAGGCGGTCCTCGGCCTTATCGAGCGTCATCGGACGATGATGAGATTTCCATTGGTGGCTCATCATCAAAATTAAAGGTCGACGAGTAGTCTTGGGATCGAACTTGCTCGTGCCTGGAACATCCGCATCCGGGTGAGTCTTTTGGATTTGTCATGGGAGTCGACTCGAAACTTCCTCTTCGCCTTCCGATCCCGAGAAAGGTGACATCGGGGTTGTCCTGGGAATCATGAAGTGCGCCGATCTCCTTCTCGGATGGATCGATGGTTGCGGAGGGATGTTCTCTACTTGTGTGTTACCCCTGGGAAGTCTCAACCTCCCGTGGGCCTTCATTTCCTCCAGCGGTCTCTCTTGCTGCGAGGCACTCGTCTTCCCTTTCGACAAAGTGTCGGTGTCTTAGGGTCTTCTGCATGGCATCCATTGGAGTCTCAACCCCATGGATTGCGCTTTCATCGCCAGTGTTAACTCCCGGGCTGTTCCTTCCTCGTGCCTCGACTACATCGGCGCGTCATTAGCCTTGAGCTGTTGGCACCTCGGTGAGGCAGTCTCAATCGTAATCGAGCTTCGTTGATGGCAACTTCTCAGTTCTTCTTGTGTTTGAGTTTTCTTTGCTTCGCCTCCTACATTCTTTGTGGAGTCATCTGCGGCATCCTCCGACTTGCTGCGGTGGAGGGAGTTTCCCCCTGAGCACCGGTGAGTGACTTGGAGTGGGGTCACTCGTCTCCAAACTCCCGGTTGTTGCGATTGATGGTTCACCCGTTGGGGGCGGTGGTGGCACACCTTCAATAGGGGTTGGCTCGTTTGGGGTCCCCACTAGCCCGCATCGCCATCTCCCTTATTGCCTTCTTCCGAGTTAGGCTGGGGAAGTGGTAGCGAAACATCGGTGGCTATTTGTTTGAACCACTCCCATTGGATCGATTTCGGTGTGTTCGGAGGACTCTCCTGGTCCTCCATCGATCTTTGCTCGTGAAGGATTCTTGATTCACGCAATGCTTGCTGCATACGCAATTCTTCCGTGGCGGACATTCTCCCGGTTCCTCGTCACTTTCGGAGAAGACATCAAGGAGAGGATGGAAGTGTTACGTGGTGCCGGAGATAGAGCGGTATCGCCTTTTCTCGTGCTTCGGCTTCTTCACTTGCTCTTCTCTCTCCTTGTCCTTGTAGATCTGCGAATATTCATGCAATTGTCTTCATCTAGAGTGGGAGCACGAGATAATCCAAGGAAATTTAGCGATTCCTCTTCTTCTTCTATGAATTCAGGCCGTTGGAACTGTTCCTTTGACTTGCTCAACTTCCATTTTCTCCACTCACGCACGATTACGGATGTCGGGTAGGGTGGAGATAGGATCATTACATCACTATCTGCTTGGGCTGGTTCTTCTTGAGTTTCAATTTGTGTGAGCTACAAACAGTCTTGAGTTGCCTCTGTGATCACCTTCACAGACTTGGGTGTTTCATCAATTACATCCGGAGACTCTACTTCTCCATAGTCTCCGGTATTTGTGCTAGGCGAGTAGGCGACTCGGTGGTTTCTCCCCGCTCGGATTGCTTTACAAGTCTTCTTCGTCTCTTGGTTTGTACCGGAGGATTTACGTTGAGACGGTGTCCTCTGAGTCTTGGGCGGTGGGGGCCGGTGCTTGTGTTTGTTTAAAGGAGCCGTCGTCTAGGTTTGTCGACCTCCTCTTTTTGACGATCGAGAAGGAATTTGTGAGTCCTTCTCGACCCGGCTAGCTGCGAGGCGGTGTGACACGGTACTTAGGCGGTGACTCTCTGCGGGGGGGAGCATGTTTGGTTTTCTTTCTTTGCAGGGGCAAGAGACTTTCTTGGCGGTGCGGGCGGCTTTTCTTCTTGTTGGAGAGAAAGCATTGTGTCTTGAGGGTCACCGATTCCCCTCACCGTGTCGGCTCTCTTGGCGTACGCACGCTTCGAGCACCGGAGAGATTAGCTCAACATCCTCTTGTTAACATGGAAAGCTTTCCCATGTCTAAGAGGTACTCCTTTTACCTCCAATAGCCGGCCAATCACTAGGCCATATCCCGGATCCTCCAAATGACCCATCTTCTTTGAAGGACTTGTTTCCCACGTTTTGGCGGAGTGCTGCTTTGTAGATAAACTCAGCCCAGTTTATCTTCTTTTCTTCGATTATTGCAGCCATCACAATCAATTTTGCCTTTGACAGTTGGTCAAAGTGCCAAATTTGATGTCGATACACTTGGCAACAATGTCCAACAATTTGTGATAATCTTCCTTCAAATAGTCTCTTGTTTGCTGTGTATATTATTTTGTCGAACATCGGACTTGGCTATTTCTTTCCATGCGTCGGCCAAGTTTACATCAGCCTCTTTGATCTCGGATGCTCCTCTCTGCGGGTAGTGAGCAATATTCACCAAATCCTTGGCTGTGATAGTCACCGCTTCCCCGTGAGCAGATGACTTGATTCCTTCGTCGTGAATCTCAAAGCATTCACGTAGAATTGTGCGACCTCCTCCACATAGGTCATAGGATACTCCAGATGTTAGAAACGGTTTCAGCCGCCGTTTCTAGCTTCTCCGCGATTTTCTTCACCAGGGTGTCGTCGGACCCCTTTCACCATTCCGTCGAAATCCACGGTCGGCCGGTGTGGATTTGTTTTCCCAACTTGGTAAAGTCATATGTTGGTGCCATTTCTCGAGAATAATTTCAAGAAAAATTCGAAATAGATTTGAAGTTTGATAGGGTTTCGAGAGTGTTTGCCTTTGCTTTTTGAGAGAGAGATTGAACAGTTTTTAGAAGTGTGAGAGAGAAACGGACGAAAAATGATTTAAATATGGTTTATGAAAGGGCGTGCGACGGTTTTTGAATCGTGATCGAAATCAACGGCTTGGATTTCGCACGCATATTGAGCGATTCATGTCTCGTATTTAATGCGGCAAAGATTTATATCCAATCATAAGCTTGGTGTGCGGCTTTATGTCGTACACATCATCATTATGCTGACGTGTTCCTTAAAACATTCCCGCTTAGTCAAAACGATTTGCGTTTTTGTCATTTTGCTCATAAGTTATTCACTTATCTCTTAGCCGATTTAACTCGCTTCTCACATTTCTCTTAGTGACTCAGCTATCACCGACTTGGTATAGTGACTTTTCCGATCAAAAATACAGGTGATTTATTGAGCTAATTTTTGTTTTCAGCTCCTTTTCACCTTCTTTTTCTGTTCCATTTCGTTTCTTTGACTCTTCGTGTCTCAGCTTAGCTCAATTAGCCCCAACTCATGTTTGAGTTCTTCAAATCTTGACTCACATAATGGTTTTGTGAAGATGTCACTAGTTGTTTGTCCGTTGAGATATATTCCAAGATAATGTCCTTCTTTTCAACATGATCTCTTATGAAATGATGATTCGACATCTATATGTTTTGTTCTTGAGTGCAACACAGATTTTGAGTGATTGCAATGGCACTTGTGTTATCACACATAATTGGAATTTCTTTTTCTTCAACTTCATAATCTCTCACTTCTTTGTCTCATCCATAGGATTTGGGCACAACAATTTGCCCGCAGCCTATGTATTCTCGCCTCACCATTAGTAGGTGGCTATTGAGTTTTGCTTCTTGCTAAACCAGGAAATTAGTCTGTTTCCAAGCATTTGACATGTGCCTCAAGTACTTTTCTGTCCACTCGCATCCAAAGATAGTCGAGTCGAATAGCCAATTAGCTTGAATCCACCTTCCTTTGGATACCATAGCCCTACTTCTTGGCTTCCTTTTAAGTATCTCAATATTCTCTTAGTCATCATATGGCTCTCTTTTGGAGCAGATTGAAATCTTGCACATACACCTACAAAGAAAGGTGATGTCCGGCTCGCTAGGCTTGTGAGATAGAGCGATGATCCATAAGTGCTCTAAGTATCTTGTTTGATCTACGAGGCTTGCCATCTGCGTCCATGTCCATTTTGATGATGTGTTCATTGGTATTTTCTGAAAGACTTCTCCTCCATACCAAATTTCTTCATTAAATCTCTGTGTATTTTGTTTGACTTATGAAGGTTCCATCCTTCAAATTGTTTCACTTGAAGTCCAAGGAAAAATGTCGGCTCTCCCATCATGCTCATTTCAAATTTACTTTGCATGAGGTTTGAGAATTTTTCACACAGCTCTTTGTTAGTGGATCCAAAGATGATGTCATCCACATATATTTGAACAAGCAAAGATACTCTTCTTGTCTTGAATTCTTAAAAGTGTTCTATCCACTTTTCCTTTAGTGAATCCATTTTCGCTTAAGAATTGTGACAGGTATCATACCATGCTCTGGGTGCCTGTTTCAATCCATACAGGCTTTCTTGAGTTTGTACACTTTGTCTCCAAGAGTCTTCTCGCTCAAATCCTGGAGGTTGTTCAACATACACCTTCTTCCAATAATCCATTCAGAATGCACTTTTTACATCCATTTGATATACAATGAAATCTTTGTGAGTCGCATAGGCAAGAAACATCCTTATGGCTTCCAATCTTGCTACAGAGCAAATGTTTCATCAAAATCTATTCCTTCTTCTTGGCAATATCCTTTGGCTACCGTCTTGCTTTGTTTCTTACCACGAACCTTCCTCGTTCATCTTATTTCGAATACCCATTTGGTTCCAATAACATTTTGATGTATGGGTCTTTGTACTAATTCCCATACTTTATTTCTCTCAAACTGATTCACTCTTCTTGCATAGCTTGAATCCAATGTGTGTCATCCAATGCTTGTGACACATCTTTGGGCTCTATCTGCGAGATGAAGCATGTGAACATTGCTTCTTGTTGGGTTGGATCTTGTCTTGACGCCTTCTCTCATATCTCCAATGACAAGTTCTCGTGGATGGTCTCTCGGCCATCTTATGTCGAGTTGAAGTAAGTTAGCCGGATTGATCGACTTGCGGTTGTGTTCTTTGTGGTCGGCTCTCTCGTGATCACTCACCGCAGATTTTCCACCGCTTTTGAGATTCAAATATTTCATCTTCTTCTCAATTGATAATCCTGCTTCGGCTTGAAGATAGGGACTCTTCCGTAAGGTTGGATGTTTCAAATTATCACCGACTCTTCAATGTCTTCACCATTTAAGTTTGGCTCATCGAATACTACATGAATGGATTCTTCGTAACCATAGTTCTTTTGTTGAGTATTCTAGGCTTTGCTTTCACCGAGTATCTGAAGATACCCTCATCGACTTTAGCATCAAAAGCCTTTAGGTTATCTTTGCCATTATTGTGGATGAAGCATTTACATCCAAATATCCTGAAATATGCAACATTTGGTTTTCTTCCATCCGATCTCATAGGAGTCTTTGTCACCGCCTATTTATCATACATCTGTTTTGGGTGTAGCAGTGTGTTGATTGCTTGACCAAAACCTTTTTGGTAACCCCGCTTGCTAACATGGTCCTTGGTCTGCTTCTTTGAGGGTTCTTTTCTTCTTTCGCAACTCCATTCTCACTGTGGAGTCCTTGCGCTTGATAGTTCATGACCAATACCATTCTCAACACAAGATCGAGTTATTATTCCATTGACAAACTCGGTTCCTCTATCCGATCTTATTTTGATAATGGTTTGACTCTTCTCATTTTGTATCCTCTTCATCACCGTGTAGCTTTTGTAGAGTTTCTTTCTTCTTGCACATGAATATTGTCCATGTATATCTTGAGTAGTCATCTACTACCACCAGGGTGTATTTCTTTCCACTTATGCTTGCTTTGGTTCCACTGGGCCAAATAGATCCATATGAAGCGATGCAATATTCTTGTTGAGGATGGGCAAGTCTTTTCTTGGAACGACGACTTGATTTGTTTTCCCTTCGACATGCATCACATATACTCTCCTTCTTGTATCTTCGAGTCCGGAAGTCCTTCTACAAGATGACTTCTTGCTAGCTTATTAATCGTTTTGAAATTCGGATGACTCGGCTTTTTGTGCCACAAACAACTTGATTCAAATGTGCTCTTTTGCTAGTAGGCAGTCTTTGGGTGTTGCGAGTTGACCAATCCACTACATACATATTTTTCTGCGCATCCTTGCAGCAAAGACAACTTCATTAGATTCAACATTTTTGATTTGGCATATTCCCATGTTGAATCCAACATTGTAGCCCTTGTCGCAGAGTTGGTGATGCTTAGTAAATTGAAGTTTAGTCCTTCAACATATGCAACATCTGTGATTTCTAAACCATTCCTGGATGGATCCAATGCCTCTTATTTCACCAGGAGCTTCATTTCCTCCAAATATGACTTTGGCTCCTTTGACTTCCTTGAATTTTGACAGATTTCTTTTATTTCTGTCATATGTCCGGAATGCCGCTATCCATGTACCAGGTTCCTTGGCACTCACTGTTCCTTGAACCCGTAATCAAGGAAATTAAGTTTTAGGTACCCATTCTTGTCTGGGTCCGAGGGGTTAGAATTATAAGATGATCCAACCAACCTATAGCCAAATGATTTGACTCTAAGAGGTTGCCATCTATCGAGTGCCATAATCATAATCAATCCTGGCAAATTGCTTGGGGAGTCTAGGTTCATACAAATTGTCTCTTTTGTCTGTATGCTGCATATGTGTTTTAGCAATTGCCTTTCTTGGGTAATTGTGGTGTCTTTGAGTGTAGTGCCTAGGTGCATATTTGTCTTTGATGAAAGCTCTTATGCTTTTGGAATGGCCTTTGTTGAGTTCTAGGCCTTTGCCATTTGGGCTTGTATTCCATAAGTCTAGGGCCGATAGTTCACATTATTCCATCGGCTTGGCTTGGATATTTTCTACCATTCCCATCATATGTATTTCTTTTATGAGCTTTCTGGATTTTTGGTAGCTCTGCTTCTTCTTTACGAGTATTTTCGTTTGGAGTCTCTTTGAGGACTCGGTGAATCTCTTCTCGGATGTCCTTTCAAAGACTCTCAACTGGCTGTTTTCCTTTTCCTTTGTAACCAAGGCCGATTCGCTTAGTATTGTGCTTTGGATTGAAAGTGTGTGCATCATTTAGAGTTTTGGATTTTTCAGACTCTTCATGACTTGAAGATCCTTTTTCCAAAATTACTCTTGAGGTTTGACATGGCACAAAGGAATTAAATCCTAAGCCTGTCTTGTCTCCACATTCTTTTTGACTCATAATAAGATCATCCAATGATTTAGATGCCTTAGTGAATGAGGCAATAACATTTTTGAGGTCATTCTCCCTCTTTTCTATAGCAGCAATTTCTGCTATTAATTTAGCATTTTCAGCCTTTAAACTCTTATTCTCATCGGCTATTTGACTTAGAGTACTCGGCTCCTTAGTCGGCTTTGAGTTTTGACTTTTGAGTAGGTCATTTTCCTCATTCAAGATAGTGTGTGTGAGGTTTTAATGTGCTCAAAATCTTTCATCATTTTGCCTAATGAATCATAAAGATCAGTGGGTGATGAAGTGTGTGTGTCACGATCACTATCACTAGTGTCCGAGCTTGTAGAGTTAGATTGTACCTCATCTTCTTGATCTTGTTCTTTGGCCATTAAGCGGATCAAGGCTTCTTCTTCGAGTCACTTGAGTAGTCGGCTTCATCGCTTGCTCTCGAGTCACTGCTCTCTTGACTTGGGTCTGTCTCGGCATCTCTGCTGCAACCATCATTGCCTTTTTCTTCTCTTGTCTTCTTTCTCAAGACCTTTCTTTCTTCTTCGTTTCTCGTACTTGTTGACTACGAGGATATGAGCGATCAATGGCATAGTGACCTGGTTGTCTACAATTCCAACATAGATATTCACCTTTTGCTCGCTCACTCTTTCTATTCTTGAGTTGTCGATCCTTTGATACTCAACTTGTTGATGATCTGTCCTCTTGGTTGGCCTATCATCCCTTGATTTGGAGGGAGCCGAGTGTCTTCGGAGGATTCACCCTTTCCTCTCTTGTAGTTCTTGTTAAAGAACTTGTTAAATCTTTTTAACCATTAGGGCTATTTCTTCCGGGTCAATTGCCTCTTTGACTTGACTCTCCTTCCATCTTTGACAACTAGAGCAAATTGTTTTGGGTACAATTGTCTCTTCCTGTCTTTCCTTCTCACTCAAACTCATAGGCTTTGAGGTCCGAGAATAACTCATGGTTGGATGTCTTTGATAGGTCCATGGAATGTCTCGATGCCATGACCTTCATCTCCCATTCACCGGAAGACTTTTCGATTTTCATACACATTTCATTCGTGTATATTCCTTTCCAAGTGTAGACAGACTCATTTGTGATTTTACGTAAATCGAGCATCTAGTTGATCCAGGTTTTCTCCTGAGATCATTTTAAAGTTCTCAAATTTTTGTACGACCAATTTGAAAGTTTGTTTTCTTTGATTTGCTCCGAGCCTTCACAAATCAATGTCGGTTTGTCCCGCATTTCCTTAGTTTGTTTTTTGCAAGATTTCACTTTATTGAACATGGCTTTGTCCAAGGTTTTGTAGAGAATATCCTTGGCTACATTGTCCAAGTTGTATCTTTTTCTGTCATCATTTGTCCACTTAGTTCTTGGTTTTTCAACCATGACCGTCCGATGCGATCTTTGCATCTTCTTCCCTTCACCAACTCTTCGTGCAGTACCGTGTTCACCTTTAATATTTGCGAGAGGCCCATCTTCTATCACTATCCACATCTCATCATGTAATCTTTGATAGATGAGCACATACGAATTTTCCAATCATCAAATTCTTCAATAGTGAACATAGGAATGCGTGTTAGATTTGCTTCCATGATAATAATTTTTAATGAAAGAAAAGAGTTTTGAAAGTTTAAGTACTAAAGCGGACTTTTGAAAAGTTTGGAGATCTAGTTCGAGAACCGGTCGGAGGGTTCAATGAACCAACCGCTCCGATACCACTTGTAGGTCCCAAGGGGGTGTAAGTGTAAGGTTTAGAAGGGGGTTGAATAAACCTTACCAAATTTTCGATTTAGGCCTTTTAAATCTCTGAGTTCTACACAATTTGTGTCCTTGATGGACGATCGAATTAGTCACTCAAGAGAGTTAATCTCTCAATGACTTTGGTTTGTTTATTAGTAGAAGTAACTCACTTGTTGGCTATAATTTGACTTAGCTGTGGTTTTGTTTTTCGGAAGACTTAACACCCTTAAGTTTGATTAAGCAAGTTTTTAAAGATTGATTTAGTACTTATAGATTATCAATTGGATAGCAAATTTATCGTGAGATATAAGCAATTAAAAGTGCGAAATTTAAATCTTTGAAATGTAAATGACACAAAAGTTTTTATAGAGGTTCGAAGATGGGGTAATTCTTCTACTCCTCTCTTCTCCAACTCCCCGGAGGAATCCACTAAGTAATGATCGGTTTACAAAGTGGTAGCAGTCCGGATACAAGTCTTGATCACAACAGCCGACTTGATCCTTTGGGACTCGATCAGGAGACGCCTTGATCACTCACCAAGGCTTCTCGTGCGACTCGGCTTCTTCACGGGCGTTTGCCTTTTGCTTTGCTACTACACTCACTTGCTCAAGCACTTTGGATTTGATCACGAAGCCCTCCAAACGCTTAAGACTTGGTTCACCCTTGAACCTTTCTACAATCCTTCTTGGAATGTAGACCCCTTGTTTTTCGATGAGTTTCCTCTTCAACGATTGAAGTTCTCTCTCCTTCACGGGTAAGTGTTGGATTGATGTTCTTCGAGATGTAGGCTTGAGGATTGAGAATATTTCAATTTTGATAAGCTTGTAAATCTCACGTGTGTGTCATCCACGCATCATTTTTTTTTTTTTTTCAATCAAACTCCTCGGCCTTTTATAGTGAACTTTCAAAAATTTGCCCGTTGAAGAGATAGGCTCATTTTTGAAAATCACTTTGCGATCGTTGGTTTGCACTTCTTGGAATTGCCATTTCCTCGTATGAAATGTTTTATCACCTTTTCGAGTTCGACACGGTGTAGTGCTTCCCATTGGTTCATTTCTTTGCACGCTTACGGGGACTGAGCATTCCAAGAAAGGTAGTATGAAGATATTACTTGTTTAAGTAAATCCCTTGATTTACGTAACGGTTCTTTTTCGATTATCTCGACTTGACCGCATTTCCTCGCTTTCCCCAGGTGACTTAGAGTCGACTTCCAATCATTGGATGACTCTTCTGTCACTTGACTTGAGACTTGTCTTCTCTTGAGTTGACTTGACGATGTTCCACTCAGTGCATCTCACCGCTTTTGCTTCTTGATCGAGTTCTGTCTGCTCTTCTTTTTGTTGTACTCACTGTCTCACAGCAGAGTTTTCCTTCAAGCCTTCTGATTGTCTTCTTGCAAGTTGGAGCGTAGGCGACTTAACTCGGCTTGGCCACTCTAATTGTTACAATACATTTCAAAGCAAGAATTGGGGAGCTAACTTTCTATTCTAAGTTTTACATGGCACTCATCAAAATCTAAACAATAAAATTCCTAACAAGTCGAGTGAAGGATGGAGAAGGAGCAAATCAAGTCAATAGATAGTTGTTTATATCACCGACAGACGATTAAGTCATTCCTAAAAGGTTAGAGCCGACCTAAGACAAAGGGTAAAGCAACTATCAAGTCAAGTCGACTATGATAAATTCATTGCACAAAAGTCAAGGACATTACTTATTATAGTAATATGTCCATGCTTTGCCATGTCTAAAAGTGCTCATCCCGGAAGCGTGCAAAAGGAATGAACAAATGGGAAGCATTGAGCGTGTGTCGAACCAAAAAGCCGCACACTTCATTAAAATAAGGAAATGTCACCATTACATCTCAGAGATCAAGAAAAGACAAGCCAACGACCAAGAAGTGCTATTTTGAAAATTATGTTTATCTCTTCAAGGGCAAATTTTCAAATGTGCACTATAAAAGGCGATGAAGCAAGTGAGAGAAGGTTACCGAGTTTAACACAAACACACAAGCAATCAAGCAATAATACCTGCAAATATATCTCAAGCTTTTCAAAGAAATCCTCAAGCCTAACCGAAGGAACTCAATCCAACACACTCGGTGAAGGAAGATTACTTCATTAGTTGACGAGGAAAAAATGTTATCAAGAACAAAGGGGTCTACTCTCCAAGGTTGAAGGAGAAGTAGTGAGGTTCCGGATCGAACCTGCTTTGAACCTATTGGAGGGCTAAGTGATCAAGTCCAAGGGTTTGAAGGAGGTCAAGTAATGTAGGACAACTGTCTTGTGAAGAAGCCGAGTCCCGGGAGCGGCAGATCGTGTGATCAAAGATGTCTCGGGACCGATAATTGCTAACCAAGCTTAAGTTACTTAGTGGATTCCTCTAGGAGTTGGAGAAGAGTGGACTAGAGGAATTACCCCATCCTCGAACCACTATAAAATTGCTTGTGTCTATTTACTTTGCGAAGATAATTTATTTCCTAATTGTCGATAAGTTAAACTTGCTTAAGTCTGTGATAATAATCATTTCTAAAACAAGTATTGAAAAAGGTGCTTAAAAATTACAACGGTGAAAAGCCTTCCACCGACAAAACCAAATCAACTTAATTTCTAAGTGTTAGGAAAAAACATCTAAGTTATACTATCAACAAATCAATGGCTCAATCAGTGCATTAAGTGGGTAACTTTGTCGTGTAAGCCAATCTAGTCATGTCCTCAAGGACTTAGCCGATTTGAGTTAACTCGAATACATCCTAAAAGGACTAAAATCGAAAAGTTGGTAAGGTTTATTCAACCCCTTCTAAACTTTACACATCACCCCCGGGACCTATAACCAATAATAAGGAGTAATCAAGTGGAGCTTCCTATGGTGCATCCTAGTGGACCAAGTTGAATTTTGACTAGCTTTGCACCATTCAAACACGTCGCATTGGGTTCTTTAGAGGTGCACTTTGCATGTATGCATCATCGTGAGGAGCTCACGATGAGACTTAATCTTTGAGAAATTTAACCAAGGCTCGACAAGAACTCGGTGGCGTGGTAGGGCAACTCAGTGGCGATAATTTCTTGGCGATCATATAAATGGCGCTATATGGCGAGTGGAGGCACCGACTAGACGTGTTCTGTTTTGGATGCTAATCGGGTGCCAATGACTAGGCACGTTTATCTAGTATGCGGGGTGCATGATAAAGGATTGTGTACCATCGAATAGATGCGATCGGAATCGGTGGATTGTCTATGTTATCAAAGACTACGATCCGATGGTCCGATGGACCGACCAACCCAAGGGTTGTTTCGAGTGTGAAAGGACACCAAATTCTATAAATTGAACCCCGCGATGTTCATTTTTCATCCCATCCAATAATGCATTTTAGCATATTGTCTAATCTTTCTTCTTATGTAATTTGAAAGTTCTTAAACACTATTAGTTCACTTTGTATGTTCGACTTTTGCAAGTGATCCTAAGTTAAACTAGAAAGTCATTGTATATTAGAGACAATTGTCTAGTACAATTAGCACTTTGTACGTGGCAATTTCGTCTTGCATGTGAATCTAATTATTGCCTCGACTTTAAAATATGTCCTATTATTCTGCTCGATTTTCAAGAAAATCGAACATCATAAACAATAATCGAAGACAAAATTATGTTTTCTTTAAAATGGCGAGCATTTTGTTCACTCCTATAGTTGTTGCTCCTGTACATGACAAAAAACCAACAAAGTTTGTTAGTATTGACTTCAAGAGGTGGCAACATAAGATGTTATTTTATCTAACTACACCGAGTTTGTCCCGTTCCTAATGAGAGATCCTCGATCAAGCGGAAGAAGAGACGGACACTCAAAGGCGAACTATTATGGATGTTTGGCACCACAATTACTTTATGTGCATGAATAACATCCCGAACGGATTGGACAACACGTTCTACAAGGTGTACAGATTCAATCAAAACATCCAAGAAGTTGTGGAACTCTTTATAGAAGAAGTACAAGACAAAAGATGCTTTGGTACAAAAAAATTATTGTCGACAATTTTCTAGACTTCAAGATAGTTGACACAAGACGGTGATCAGCCAAGTATAAGAAATTTCGAATCATTCTTCATGACTTAGTGTTTGAAGGAATGACGTTGAATAAATCCTTCCAGGTGGCTACTATTATCGAAAAGCCGCCACCGTTATGGAAAGATTTCAAGAACTACCTTAAGCACAAACACAAAGAAATGGGACTTGAGGACCTCAATTGTGAGACTGGATTGAGAAATACAACGCAAATCAGTCAAGTCTAGCAAGACTAGAATGGAGGCTAAGGCCAATCATGTTGAGTCAATCATTAACAAGAAAAGAAAGCGCCCTGAAATGATAAGAGAAACATGATAATGCCAAGAAGTTCAAAGAGAATTGCTACAACTGTGGAAAACCGAACCATACGACTAGGATTATCACAATCCAAAGAAAGACAATCAAAACGGCAAACATAATCAAGCCAACATGACTAAGGACAACTCTATTCCAATATATTTGTCTCGAGCCCGATCTCTCTGTTGTGGTATTTGAAGCCGGATTGTGGATAATCCAAGAGAATGGTGGATAGATATCGGAGCTATTCTCCACATTTATGCATACAATGAGATGTTTTCCTCATACACTACGATCTATGGAAAGAAGTTGTTCATGGGGAACTCTTCAACTTCCAACATTTTAGGTCTTGGAAAAGTGGTCTTTGAAGATCACTTTTGGCAAAGAACCGATGCGTATGGATGTGTTGTATGTCCCGAACATTTGCAAAAACTTAGTTTTCGGCTCCCTATTAAGCAAAAAGCGGATTTAGACTAGTGTTTGAGGTGACAAGTTTGTAATGACAAATATTGTTCAGTGTTTATGTAAATGATACCTTGATAAAAGACTCTTCAAATGAATGCAATGCCTATTTTCCGCCAAGAGGCGAAGAATAAAAATATTACTTGTATTTACTTATTGGATTGTTCTAATTTATGACATGTAAACTTCAATACAATTAAAAATTTAGCGACTTACGGATTTATTACCAACGTTTAAAATTGATTCACAAGACAAGTGCTTTGTTTATATTGACGCTAAAATGGCAAAAACACCATTCCATTCAAAGTGAAAAGAAGTACTACATCTCTTGAGTTAATTCACACGGATATATATGATTTAAAATTTATGCAAGCTCGAGGTGGAAAAAAATCTTGTATAACATTTATTGATAATTTGCACAAGATATTGTTATGTATTGTTAGGAAATTTATTGTATAGGTTTTGATGAAGCTTAGAAAACTTAGTATTAAAAAGTTGGCACCCCAATTTATATATGTAATTTCAACTTTGTAATAGTTAGAAAAATAGGCGAGTCGTCAAGCAACTAAGTTGAAGATACGAAGAAGACTTGTCAAGAATGCGAAAAGAATCACCAGTCGCAATGAGTGGTCAAGAAGAGCTTGATCAAGTACATCACTTGTGTCTTTCGAAAACGTATAGCGAGACATCCAAGAAATGAAGGAAAAGACTCAACTTATGGGATAAAACAGGTTGAAGGGCTTAGAGAAACCTAAAGAAGTCCGTTATGAAGAAAATCAAAGACACGCCCGTTTTGGTAAGGAGACATACCGCAACCTTAAAGTTGTCTTGATGAAAGAGTGCCAATGGCCGAACCAATGGAATGCTTGCAGGACTCGATTTGTTTCGAGGCACTGCGAGTACTAAATACAAAGGTAGGGCAACATCAAATGCAAAGAACAAGACAAGCCAATGAACAAGTTTGAATATGTCTATCTCTTCAACGGACAAATTTCAAACTCTCACTATAAAAGGTTGAGGAATTTTCGGAGAGAAAATATATGACACAAAAGAGAGAATTCAAATGTGATACAAGCAATCAAACTATCTCGCAATACTCTCTCAAGCAAGTAATTCTTACAATCCCCAAGCGTACATTCAAAGTTATTTTATTCAACACAACCTTGTGGAAAATAGAAGTTATACTTCAAGTTGAAGAGGAAAAACTTTGTTTTAAAGAACGGGGTATGTTCTTCCAAGAAGTGAAAGAAGTGCGATTAGGTTCGATTCGAACTTGTCTCAAATCCTAAGGATGGCTAAGTGATCAAGTCCTCAAGGTTTGAAAAGTCAAGTAGTGAGGCAATCGCCTTATGAAGAGTTGAGTCCCAAAAGTGAAGTCAATCGTGTGATTAAGGCTAAGCTTGGATCGTTGTACTATTGTAACGGTTCTTGTTACTTTAGTGGATTCCTCCTGGAGTAGGAGAAGAGTGGAGTATATGAATTACCCCATCCTCGAACCACTATAAATTATTGTGTCATTTTATATTATGCACTTAATTTACGTAATTTACGTACTGTTTTAATTTTGCTACCCAACTAATAATAACAAGCCCAAAAATATAAGTGTTGGTAACTATCTTTAAAAGAGTGTAAAGACTTCCCAAGATTAATGAAATTGTAAAAGCTAACTTCATTCAACTGAGTTACTCTATCAACACTCTCTTAGAGTCCATTGAGTGGTTAACCCTCATGTTTGAAGTTTGACCCAACTATCTTTCAAGAGAATTAGTTGTTTTCTTGCTAAAACTCGAATGTGTTTAAAATCAAAAAATTGGTTAAGTCTATTCAACCTCTCCCGTCTGACTTAACTCATACCCCTGGGACCTACAAGTGGTATTACATCGGTTGGTTCAATGAACCTTCCGCATCGGTTAATTCTTGAACTAGATCTCATTCTTTTTGAAACATCAACACTTGAGTTTTAAAAAACGTTTTTCAAAGTTAATATCATGGAAACAAATCTATCCCGTATTACTACATTTATTATTGATGAATTTGATGATCGAAAATTCGCACGCAAGCACAACTCTGCATTATACGATGAAATGTGGTTTGTATCGAAGATGGACCCATTAGAATCACCAAGGTGAACACAACTATTAGAGTCACAGGAGATGATCTTTGAAGGCTGCGAAGTGGATAAACCAAGATGCGAAAGGACAAATGAGGATAGCGCAGATACAACCTGGATATTGTGGCTAAGGATATTCTCATATAAAACTTTAGATAAAGCCATGTTTAACAAAGTTAAATCTTGTAGAATCGCCAAAGAAATTCGCAAGAAGGTTTCGACTCTTATCTCTGTGAAGGCTCGGAGCGGATAAAGGAGAACAAGCTCATAGTCGCATCTGCAAAAGTTTTAGAGCTTCAAAATGATGACATGAGAATCACTCGATCGGTTGGATGCCAAATTCACAGAGATAACAAATGAACTATCTCGCCTTAGACAATGAGTATACACAAAAGGAAATGTGTATGAAGATTCTAGTAGCACTCCCGGTAAGTGGGAAATGAAAGTGATGACTCTCGGCCACTCCATGGACTTGACCAAAATATCCAACCATGAGCTATTCTCGGATCTGAATGCATATGAATTTGAGCTCAAGAGGAAAAAACACGATGAGATAGTACCAAGATAGTTGCTCTATTGATTGAAGATTCTAAGGCAACCGACTCCAAAGACATCATTGATAAAGAAGAGATTGTCTTGATGGTCAAGAGGTTCAACAAATATTTCAACAAGAATTATAAGAGGAACAAAGAAGAATCCTCTAAAAGGCACTCGACTCATTCTAAAAGAAAGAAAGAGAAACCCCAAGAGAGCCGAGAAGAAAGTCAAGATCTATGTTGGAATTACATAACCAGGTCACTTTACGAGTTGACTCCCTTATCCACTAGTCAACAAATATAGAAATGAAGAGGATAAGAAAGTCCTCGAGAAAAAAGATATGAAAGAAAGAATGCCATGTGTTAGATAAATGTTTTTATCATGATTTTGATGATTTTGTTCAAATGAGTTTTTAAACCAAAACAATGTTCCTAAATGTTGTCTAAATACTTCCGATCGATTTAATATGTTTTTACTATTTTCGGAGTATTTTTTGGAGTTTATTTTCGATAAAAAATTGGACAATACATTTGTTTCAGTTCGACCGGTCACCCTATAGGCAACCCGTGCACTGAGTTGAGTTTTGAAACAGGAAAAGAGACGTAGAAAAAATAAGGGAGAGCGGCCGTCGACCAGGTGGTCGATCGACTGAGTGAGACGGCCCGGTCGACCCTGGCGACCGTGCACTGGAGTCCCTCAAGTGCGATCTTCTCTGTTTTTCATGTTTTAACTACCCCCAACCGGTCCAACATGAGGGCGGCCGGTCGCACTCCTCCAACCGGTCCCCCTGTGTAAAAATTGCGAGTTTTCAATTTCAACTTATCTCTGCGCGACCGGTCGAACCCCTCGTTTGACAAAGAAAACTATCCGTTGAGTTTGCGACAACTTTTCCTTAATTTGAGGGGTTGATTTCTAACACTCTTTTCTTCAATTGTCTTGGTATTTTTTACGAATTCATGTCCCCAAGAGGAGCCTATCATGTACAAGACATCTTTTATAAATAGAGGAAGGATTGAAGCAACACAATAAGAGAGAAAAACTACAACACAACAAGAGATACACTCAAGAATACACTTGTTCTTACATTGTCTTATTTCTTGTTGTAATTCGCCAAGCTATTCACTTTCACATTCTTGAGGTCTAGGCTATTCTTGATTACACTTGCACTCAATTGTATAATTCATTATCGAGTTGTAATCTTGAATTTTTGGGTTATCATTCAACACAAGATATCCTTGTGAGTGTTCTTGTGGTAAGAACACACTTGGGTGATCTAGGTGTTAGGTGTAAGAAGATTGTGGCAATCTTCTTGTCGAGGTGTTGAAGAGTGTGGTGCTCTTCAAGGTTGAAGATTGTGGTAATCTTCACAAGGTACCGTTGGAGATTGTGGTAATCTTCAAGAGAGATTGTGGTAATCTCAAAGGTGGTGTTGAAGAAGAGTGTGGTGCTCTTCAAGGTGTTGTTGTAAGTCGGTGTTGTATTAATTTTGGTAATTAATAAAATCTTTTTTTCTTTTTGAAATCCATCCCGAATATCTTTTGGGGTGGTAGAGGATTAGGCCCTAGGTGGGTTGAACCTCTATAAATCGACTTGTGTTGTTTACATTCCGCACCTTTATTATTGTCTTTGAGCATTCGGTTCTAAAAAGAGGGTAAAATCGAAAAGATGGAGATAATCTATTCACCCCCTCTGATTATCGTAGCCGCTTGGACTTATAAGTGGTATCAAAGCCAAACTCTTTGGCAAGCTCGTTTCATCACGAGTGAAGAGGAACGATCGTCGGCTACTCTGAACGAAACTCATCTTACCGCACCTCCACCACCAAGCCACCTCTATTTGATTCCAAAAATTTTATATTTTGGAAAGAAAGAATGGAATGTTATTTACAAGGTTGCGGGTTCGACATTTGGAACACCGTCATAAATGGAGAATCCATTCCTATGAAAGACACATCATACACCTCCAAAGCTTTCAAAGAGCTCAATGATGAAGAGAAGAAAATCATCTCCTTAAACGGTAAAGCTCTCAATATTTTATATTGTTCACTTACTAATTTGGAATATGAACATATTGTAGGAATTCGATCAAAATTTCATAGAGTATGACAAAAATTAGAAGCCATTCATGAAGTATATGCAAATGATAGGAGCAACTCAAAAGCATCTACTTCTCAAAGGGATACAAGTTCACTAAGGAACAAACCTCTTACAACTTCCAACTATGAAGAAGTTGAACATTGTCTTATGGGCATCGAAGAAGAAAACGAGGTATATCTTAAACCTCTACTTCTTATGATATTGTTATTCAAAATGATTATAGTGATTTGCAAAATGATTTTGATGATCTTCAAAATGAATTCCAAAATTTACTTGTTAAGTACAAAAATTTGAAAAAGGAATTCAATGTTTTGAAAAATGAAAAGGATAGTTTATTTACTTCCTATGAATCACTATCATGTG
Source organism: Rehmannia glutinosa (assembly GCA_016081115.2). Classification (NCBI taxonomy): domain Eukaryota; kingdom Viridiplantae; phylum Streptophyta; class Magnoliopsida; order Lamiales; family Orobanchaceae; genus Rehmannia; species Rehmannia glutinosa. The sequence continues at coordinate 29,490,271 of CM071932.1, read as the reverse complement.
CTCACACCACCACACTTGATAATGTTAGAAATCTTGAAAAACAAAATAGTACTCTTGTTGAGGATATAAATTGCATGAAAAATGATCTATCAAAATCCAACTTGAGTCTAATAAATTGGAATGTTGTGAATGCTAATGGTTGTGATAGTTTGAATAGTGAACTTGATCATGAGCCTAATATTGTCAAACATATGAAAAAGAATCGAGTTCCTATGCATGTTAGTAATATTACTTGCTTTTATTGCGGTAAAAAGGGTCATACGGTAAATACTTGTCGGGCTAGAAATAGCTCAAATTATCTTTGGAGAACTAAAAGTCTCAAGAGTAATCCCAAAAGACCCAAGCATTTGAGGTACCACAAAACAACGATGTTATATTAGGTACCGTGAAATAATAATCAAAAAAAATTCATACCGCCAAAAAAACATCAAATGATCATTTCATTTGATCAAAGGAAAAACATTTTCAACAAAGACATTTTCCAAGAAGAGGAAACAATCAAAAATAGGATGAACAAAATCCTTGGAAATGGCAAAGACATCATCAACAAAATGATTTTTCAATGATTTGAGTAGCCTTTGTCGTAAAGCGGAACCAGCTTCCGAGAGCCATAGTTTAAAGAGAACCCCAAATTTCTTCCATTGGAGAAACTATAAACACGATGGAGGTCGCTGGACCTGCTCCGGCGACGATTTCGATAGCATGTTTTACATTAATTCTGATGGTTGTGTCGGGTGGCGCGTCAGCTCCGCGGCATCTACGGCTGCCGGTGTCCAGTAGCAATTATTTGACCAACGAAGAGCACTGGATCAATCAAACTCTCGATCATTTCTCTCCTTATGTAAGTTCGTTTTCTTTCATCTCTTTTGTCAGATTTGTTTGATTGCTACATTTATTGGTGCTTCTGTTAGAAATAGGAAATCGGGTTTTATTTTGGTGGCATTTCAGTGTTGAAATTGCAAATCGTGATTGATTAAGTTATGCCTGGATTTATGTTGAAAAATTGCGGTTCGTAGAAGACTTAAGTTGAATGCTGCCGTTTTAGCTGCAATACATGTGACAGAAGTCTCACATGTTTAATTATATCTATGTGTAGCATATACGTCCATGCACATAAGGTCTTTATGTGTGTGTCGTTTGGTTGGAGTGGATAGTGGAGTATATGTTGCATGTGTGAAGTTGGTTAAACTGAAAAGTTAAGTTTAGAATTTTTGTCTTAGCATATGGAAGAGCAATGGATATTTGACCTGGCAGTGGAAAGTGTGTCTATGTATGAGCCATAAATGTGCATCGTTAAAGCCATACATCTGCATGTTAAGTTGGTATGAGCTCAGGGAAAAAGGACAAAATAACAGGAAATAGATGAATTAGTCTACATATTAGCTTCAAAATTGACATTAAATTGCAGTAGTATTTCCTGTTGTCTACCTGTTGTTGGGATGACTTTATGCACTCCATCTAATGCACAAAATGCTTACGAGCCATTTCATGCATATATGCGGCTCTCTAGGTATTTGATTTGCAAGATTCCATCCACAGAATTTGTGCGTGTGGATCTGTTGTTAACTTGTAATTGTCATGTTTTATGTTTTCTGGTGGTCGCTGACTTTATGTCATCACATTTCCATTAAAGAATTAAAGCACAACTAATTCTGTATTAGCATCATTTTATGAGAATTATTGCCAATTTTCCTTCACCTGTACTCAGCATAAATTTGTTTCTTTATTGCAGGATCATCGTCAATTTAAGCAACGATACTATGAATATCTTGATCACTTTCGGGCCCCTAATGGGCCTATATTTCTTAAGATCTGTGGAGAATCTGCTTGCAATGGGATTACCAATGACTATTTGGGGGTAAGTGTAGAGCTTAAAGATTAATGCTAAAAGGCTTTATGGAATATTCCCGAGCCATTTGTACCCCCATGATTGCCAACTAAGAAAAGTTGGATGGAGAAAGAAAGTAAGGGTTTGTTTCCATCCACAAAACCTTTGGGCTTCAAAATTAGAAAAACTCTTGACAGGGAGTGATTTCGCCATTTGCATGCTAAAATATTAGTCAATAAACGGAATTGAATTCTACCTTAACATGTGGGTGTTAAGAAGTCACCTTTCTGATCTCAACAGTTATTAGGTATTGGCCAAGTCTCCTTGAAAGTCTCAATTGTGAAAATACTTCTAAATCTTGAAAGCCTAACAGGTTTTGGCAAAGAAGTTTGGAGCAGTTGTGGTTTCTCTCGAGCATCGTTACTATGGAAAGAGTTCCCCTTTTCAATCATTGACAACAGAGAATCTGGGATATCTTTCATCAAAACAAGCACTTTTTGATTTGGCTGTTTTCAGACAGTATTATCAGGCAAGTAGCAATCCAATCCTTTGTACTCTTTCTGACTGGAAGATTTTGACCAGGAAGTGAGAGTGTTAGTTTTATTGATAAATTAAGAATGCATAGGAAGGGCTGTTAAGCAACTTTTAGTGGTAGTCTTTTTGTCTATGTAATTGTTAACATTTGATAAATAAGTAGTTGTAGATTACTTAAATGTAATTGTTAACATTTTAAGTTTTATTCTTCTCATTTCTCAAAGTCATTGTAATCAGTGTTCATTATCATCTGATTTGGTGTTGTGCTACTCTGGGTTAGGATAGACAGATAGAGCATATTATAGTTCATCTGGGTTAACAACAATATTTATGGTTCTATGTGCCTAATCTGCTCATGTGTGAATTTGACCTATTCAGTTGAGATATGGGTTTCACTTGGCTGAAGAGGACGGTGGGGAGTTGAGGCTCCATGACATCGTTTAAGGAATCGAAGAGCATTGAGGAATTTTAAGCCTCTTAGGCCTATGGAATGCCTCTGTCTCGTGTTTCTCGCTGTAATATATAATTACAGTAAATAAAAAAACCATGACAAGAAGTGATACATTTACCTAGGCGTCACACTTGAAGATGCAAAACTGAAAATTCTGTAGGAATGTTAGAATTTAAAAGATATAAAATTCATATTTTCTAGAGAATGAATTTTGAAGGGTATGTAGACTTGGTTAAGAAAATGTTAGGAACAGTGGAAATGCATGGTTAAGCTGCCAAAATGATTTACACCACTTAGAGAAAAAGGGCTCCTGAAAACCCAGATTAACTTTCAAAATCTGGAATTTGATTTTCTTGAAATTCTTTAGGATGCTTCCGAGAGGAATCCTATTACTAATTGATATGTAGTAAAGTAGGAGAACTCTCACGACCAATGAGATGAAAAACACACACTTTGAGAAGCCTCACAAAAAAGAAAACAGAGAGAGACATAGATTGAGACAGTGATAAATGTGTATAACCGTATTCTTGAGAGAGGTGTATAATCATATGATTTCTTCTTTGTCTTGGCCTACTTACCTAAAGAAAAGAGGCAGCTGCTTTGCAGGGTAAAGAAAGAAGGAAAGGATAAATGTGTAACGGTAGCAAATCTGCATATGTTGCTCTTTCAAGCATTTGCTCTTTCTGAAGTTTCATTGAGAAGCTGTGGCAGGGGACATCAAATTTTACTATGTTGCTGGGCAATTTTGAGGAATCCAATTTGATAATATCTATTAGTATATATTTTTATAGTTCGAGATGACATAGCTCGATATAGAACATAGTCCCAATACACTAATTGGTATATTTGAAAGTTAGTAACGAAGTTAATGTGTTAGTATAAATTTAGGAGGTAAAAGGCTGACAGAGCTAATATATGTAATTTTTCAATTTGGACAGAAGCAGTTGTGGCTGGAAGCATAAGTTTGACTAGGACTTATTGATTCATGTGTTTTTTCTGATCCCCCTCTCTCACAAATTGTTGCCACCTCTGGCCATTGTATCATCTCTTTACTATATAAAAACTTAATTTCTGTTCTCTTTTTTTTTGTCTTTGTTTTTGTTACACAGGATTCGTTAAATGAAAAGCTCAACAGATCGAATATCGATAATCCATGGTTTGTCTTTGGTGTTTCATATTCGGGAGCCCTTAGCGCTTGGTTCCGCCTGAAGTTTCCTCACCTTACTTGTGGAAGTCTAGCAAGCTCTGCTGTTGTCCTTGCTGTTTACAACTTCACAGATTTTGATAAGCAGGTGAATAAAAATATTTCCTCTTCATAAAATTCTAACAGAACTGTCCAGCTATTCTTTTTCAACCCTAGTCTGGGTGGGATCTATTCCAAAAGGTATCACCCAGCTAGGCGAATCACAATATGTTTGGCCTGCAAAGTTCTATGTTTGCCTTTTCTCTTTGCCACGGACCTTGCTTTGAATTAGAATTATGCTGATGAATTTCCAATTTCTAATTTTATGTGGCTAGTGTAATGTTAGTATTAACATCTTGCCCTTGATATTCTTATGCAGATAGGTGAATCTGCAGGTCCAGAATGTAAATCTGTGTTGCAAGAAATTACTCGTCTTGTTGATCAGAAACTTGGAACTAATGAAAAAGCACTCAAGACATTATTTAGCGCAGCTGAGGTAAAACGTTTTCCATTTTCCTTATTTCCGGCAGAAGAAAATGACACCTTAGTTTCATTGTTCATGCCACATAAAGTATTTTGTGACAAACAACTTTGGAAGGAAAGACATCAATTTTTATGCCCTATTTCTGCTAATATATATTTTCTGGAAGAATTTTGTTGGATTATTTATTTAAACCACATTCATGGGTGATATACAGTTGAATTGACCGAAATAGCTATTCATAAGCGGTGAAAACTTTACCCATCTGGGTAATGACATTTCATGACTGACGTCTAATTATAATTTATAATGTCTGAATCCTGAACATGATTTCTTAATTTTCAGAAGTCCTGCTTTATTTGATTAATTCTTTTGGGTGAGTGTTGATTTTGTGTGGAAACTTGGATCACGTTCCGGGATTTTATGATGACTTCTCTTTCCTTACAGCTAAAAAATGATGGTGATTTCCTGTATTTTCTGGCAGATGCAGCAGTTACAGCGGTAAGTGACGATACAGCTTTGTTCAATAGAAACTCTCTAGTTTTCTAAATCAGTTATTGCATGCTTTATGACTTTACAGTTTCAATATGGAAATCCAGATAAAGTGTGCGTCCCTCTTCTTGAAGCAAAGAAAGCTGGGAAAGATTTAGTGGTAAGCATTTTTGATACAATCAATTGAATAGTTTTTGCATTGTCCGAACATGACAACTAATGGCTAGAGGTCATGTAAAAGTTGTCTTTCAATAGTAAGTTCAAAAAATTTACATGGTTGCTGCTTGGTTCTCTTGGAACCATTTGGTGCTTAGAAATACTTGAGATCATAGACTTATGGCATAACGTAAGAAAGTACATATATGATGCTTTGAGATGGGAAAAAAGTTACTATCTTCAGCTGTCCTGTCGTACATGCTCTTAGTCATTTGCATTCACTCAAACAGCTACAGAGGCATATTAGTGGGTAGATGAGTACTTACTGCATCATACGCACTCACACACACTCACTTGTTCATGCACACACACATATGTGTGTGTGTGTGTTTGAGGCCTTAGAGGGTGTTTGGCTAAGCTTATTTAAAAGATCTTATAAGCTCCTACATCTTATAAGATGTTTTTAGAGCTTATAAGTTGTTATATCTTATTTTAAGAAGAAGTTGTTGAAGTGTTTGGATAAAATAAGATGGTGGAACTTTTAAGATGTTAGTAATGACAATTTTGCAATTAAAACAATTAAATTAAAGGAGGTTGTTAAAATAAGATCTTATTTTGAAAAAAGTTGGGGTTCGCCTACTTTTTCTAAAACAGCTAATAAGCTCCTAACATCTTATTTTAGGAGCTCATAAGATCTTTTTAAAAAAGTTTACCAAACAAATTTAAACAGCTTATAAGTTCTCAAACATCTTATAAGATGTTTGAGAGCTTATAAGCTCAGCCAAACACCTCTCAAACATCTTATAAGATGCTTGAGAGCTTACTCAACCAAACACCCTCTTAGGCAAAGTTTTAGGCCTCATTTTGGTTTTTCAGCTTTTTCCGATGCAAAATCACTTAATTCTAACATTTCACTCTCATCAATAGATAATATGGCTAGTCTATTCAATCTATCTTGTAACATACTTAATTTCAATTATGATTTAAGATTTTAATGTTGAATAATTTCTTTCGGTGGTACCAACAGTCACAGGTATTGTCAATAATATTCTACAGACAATCATTTAGTTGGAAAATAATCTAATCTTATGATATGGTGTAATACTTCTATTGGAGTCTTAGTTTCTTTAGTTCGCCCTTCTTTCAATACCTTCAATTCTGAAAATAAATCATAACCATCAATACCAACACGCTCACCAAAACTTAAAAAAATTGTAAGATTAATACATCATTTTTCAATTCATCATCATCCAAAGTTTTAAACTTTTGGGTTCAAATAGAAAACCTGACATAGTTTCATATTCTAAAAGTTGTTCAAATCAACTCTCAATAGAAGAAATACGTTGGTCTAGAATATATAGAAATTAATCAATACGAAAAGAATCTTTGGAAACAAGAGGGGCATAATTGTTAGGCAAAGGCCATGGTAGTGCCTCGAGGTGCGCCTCGCATACACGATAAATTTTATTGAAATACACTTCAAGTGACCAAATTAAGTACCATAACTCAAATTAAAACAAACAAAGTTTTCAAAACAAGCATATTAGCATAAGTCAAGTATGATGGGTTGAGTGCCCTTCAAGTTTGGTTAGAGGATGTCCAAGTATGAGAGAGTAATTGAAGATTTTCTATAAAAAATCTAGCCCAATTTTTTTGTTTCCTTTCTTCTGTCTCTGCAGGCTACATTGCTTCTTCTTCTTCTTTTTTTTTTTTTTTTTTTGCTTCTTTTGTTATTTTACTGTCCCAGCATCCCCACCCAAAGGAAAATAGTGAAAATCGCTTTTCTTGCTAACAAAAAGCGTTTTGTTAAACTTTTAAACAAGCTGTCACTGAGGCGCACCCAGCCCGGCCAACATCGCCTGCCTCAGTCTTGAAAAGGCGCAAGGCCTTGAGCCGCCTTTAACAACTATGAGTAGGGGCTATAATTATGTTACTTTTAGAACAATATGGGTTATAATTATGCTTGATGATCAGCTGGCGAAGGGATAGAGAACGATAGTTTTAAAAAGCAAGTCAAGTGCTGCAATTGATTTGGTTTGCTGTTGTATTGCCATGATAAGCCCTTGATTTGTTTTTCTTCCTTTATTCTTAGTAAGATGTTTAATAAGATGAATTTGTTTGGCTGGTTAAAAAAAAAAAAACTTTATAGTTTCCTGTCAGCATTAATGTACTTTAATTCTAAATAAATACACATATATAACTAAATTAATTAGACTATTACTAATCTAGGGGCCTAGGCAGCGTCTCAAGGCCCTCAACGGCCTTAAGGCTTCCACGGCTCTGCATATATGCATGTATAAATATAATTTGAATTACTTGGAACAGAAATTTTATCACCAAACTAACGTTGCTCCCAAAGCAGGTTCTGTTTAGGCGAATTAGTGGACTTTGGGATGATTACTTATTTAGGAGAGAGAACCATTTATCTCTTTCAATACTATGTTGTTTAATGAACTGAGACACTACTTCTGTTAATGTGGCCTAATTTGTGAAGTTCTATATGGTTTTAATCAATGCTTAACCAGTTTTATATAAGCTCTAATAATACATAGTTCATGCCCTGTGCTGCCGAAATTTTCGTATTCAGGAAGCATATGCTACGTATGTGAAGGAGTATTATGTAAAGAGCTTGGGTGTCAGTGTTGAAACATACAATCAACAGCATTTGAAGAAAACTGCATTAAGCAGTGATCGCTTGTGGTGGTTCCAAGTCTGTACAGAAGTTGCATATTTTCAAGTTGCACCCTCAAATGATAGTATCCGCTCGTCAAAAGTTGATGCTAGGCAAGTCTATACAGTGTATTATCTGCCAAGTTTTTCCCCATTTCTAAAAGTTTTCCTGACTTGTGTCCTTTAGTGTTTTGAATTCTTTCGGCTTCTTACGGCTAACAGACAATTTGATCAATCAAGTTATCATTAATGGCAGATACCATTTGGACCTCTGCAAAAATGTCTTTGGGGAAGGTATCTCTCCTGATGTTACTGCAACAAATTTATACTATGGAGGCACAAGAATTGCCGGTAATATCATTTAGATATTTCTCTTTTTACCTATTTGTAGATTTGATCCTTTGTAGTTTGTAAAATTCGAAATCAGTTAATGATGACAGATCAAAATGGCATTACATAGTCATTGTCCAAAATTAGTATGTAAACTTTCTCCTAACAATTTAGGAAGAGAATTGTTCTCCTTTCAACTGTTAAAAATCGATTAATTCAATTCCGTTCATGTAACCTGGCAATTCTATTAGCTAGAATGCTTGGAGATCTTTCTTCAATTAAAGTGATATAATTTTTCAACAGAAAGTGAAATTCATAGCAACTCAGCAGAAAGTAGCATGTGATCATGGGCTCATAACTGATTTTTATTTGTCAAATATAAATGGGCAGGGTCAAAAATAATCTTCACTAATGGATCACAGGACCCGTGGCGACATGCATCCAAACAGACTTCTTCACCTGAAGCTGAGAGTGAGTCCATATATTGCATTTATGATGTAGTATCGCTCTTTATGTTTTTTGCTTAGACTTTGCTGCCTTTATGGTGGGTGTTGAACAACATATTTCTGTATTCCAGGCATCAAGCGTGCTATAACCTGTTACTTTATAGAATTTTAAATAGTCTTGTCTACACTTTTCTTTTTCCCTTAATGTGATTAAATCTATTACCTTTTGTTTTTCCACTTCAGATCTTTGACCTTTGCGGGTGTAATAATTATGCTTAACGTTGACTGTTTTTTCTATATATTTAACGCAATAAATTCCATTGGTGATTCACTTGCATAAGTTTTGTTTTCGAATAATGCCCTGATTGAAAATGTCAGCTCAAATTGTAACCCCTTTGTCAAATTTTCTCGTCTGCTTTGACAAAGGAATTTCTCTTGTTTATTGAAACCTTTTTTCTTCAATTTTCAGTGCCTTCATACATCATAACATGTCATAACTGCGGCCATGGAACTGACATGCGCGGTTGTCCCCAGTCTCCTTTGGTTCCAGGAGGTACGGATATTTTTAACTCTCAAAATTCTCTTATCTTTTACATAATCAATGTAAATCTTGGCTTAGCTGGTATATTCAATCGAGTTTAAGTATGAAATTTCCTCTTCCTTACCATCCGTCATACACAGGCCTTTTTTTCCTCCTAAATTGAAAATCCCTTGTGGAAAAAGAAAAAAAAATAGTTGTTTGTATCAACCCCTGCCTTAACCATTTCAATGTTGCAAACACTTTGCAAAGTGAAGTTGATCTTTCCATTTTAAGTTGGGTTAATTACCAAAAAATAACCTTGAGGTTCAATCTAATTACAAAGAACCCCACCTATCTTTCAAAATTACGAATACCACCTTGATATTTGTTTCTCCTTAACAAATTACACCCTCAACTAGAGGTATCTGTTAAGTAAATACAAATCTCAATGGGGTGTTTGTAATAACTCAAGGGATATTTGTAATTTTGAAAGATAAGTGGATTGTTTTTGCAATTAGGCTAAACCTCATGGGTGGTTTTTGTAATTAACCTTTTAAATTTTTGCAAATTAGGAGGCTGTCGTCGCAATATAAGAGCCTGGCCCTCCTTTCTGCTACTGTACATGCTGATCACGATTAACATGCATTTTTCACACTAAAGTTCTTTCAATTCCATATTTCAGGTGATGCCAAGAATTGCAGCTCCACAGATGCAGTTAATAAACTAAGGCAACAGATCATTGAACACATCGATTTGTGGCTATCTCAATGCCGGGGTTCAGGCAGAAGTTCCATGTGATGAATCATCACGTTCGTTGTCACATAAAGAAGAAATTACGGAACATGATTCGACTGACCATCCAACCGTGTTTCAATTTCAGCAGATATATAGTTGGATCAGAGGAAAAAGGCCATCTGCATAAGTTAACTTGTTGTAGCACACTGTACACCACTGAGTAAATAAAACTGTATTTTTTTTTTTTTTTTTTTTGGCAATGCCTATGAAGTTCCTTGTAACCAACAGTTGCACTATCACCACGGACATGGTACCAAAACTGAGAAAATTAAGACAATTGGCCTGTTTGATATTTATTATTCCTTGTAACAATCTTCATGTAAGATCTTGTAAGTTTTACTATTGTACTTTAGCCAGTCAGTCGGATTGTACCTTTTTTACCAAACAAATTCATTTTCCAGGAATAATATTTCCTCTGTAACTCTGCCCAATTATTCATCATGGATTACTACCATTTTGGTCCCTGCAGGCTGCAACATACCCATTACCCATTCAGGCTTTTATGTGTCAATATTTCTGAAGCCTCATATTAAGGTACCTCAAATGACTCAATCCCGTTCCAACATATGACTAATTTACCTTCATTATTTCAATCAAAAAAACCACGTGAAGTTTAGGATTAGATTGTAAAAACTACCCTTGAGGTTTTGTTTAATTACAAAAAAATCAGTAATTTTTCCAAATTTACAGTTACCCCTTGGGCATTACAAATACCTCCTTAAAGTTTGTTTTTGTTTTACAAATACTCCCACGTTTGCAGCTTGTAAACTAAAAACAAAATGTAAGATAGATTTATTTTGTAATTAGTCTGTACCTCTAGGGCAGTTTTTGTAATAACCTTAAAATTTAATGATCCTGGAGATGTTTATTATACATAAAGCAGTTGAAACATTATAGACACTGACTTTGAGCCGTAATTCATTATCTGAAACTTCCGGAAAGCCAGAATGTGATTATAATACCAAAAAAATAAAAAAAATAATAATAAAACAATAGCAACACAAAAACTGAATACAATCAACATATTCTACAAGCTCTATGAGCAGAATTCAGTTTATCTTGGTTTACATCATAAGCTACAATTCAAACAATTGTAGCTTTTGCTGCACAACTTAATAACTGTATCCCTTGACAAACATTCCTTTCTTGGCCTCCTCAGACTCTCCCTCAGCAGTGTACTTTCCAAGCTGAGCAAGAGAGTTAGCCTTTGCTCTAACAAGCAGAGTTTCCTGAGCTGCCTTCACATTCTCCGGTCTTCCTCCCCACGTCTTGAGGCACGTGTTCTGCAGGGCTCGTGCGTCACGAGAAAGAAACGTGCCATGGGTTTGGAGCTTGGTTCATGGCATTCAAGTTAAGAGTTGCCTCCACTTCAGATTGTCCACCAGACAAAAACTGTCCATGGCAAGACAAAAGAACCAGTTTTAGTTTTCTTGCATGTTCATTTTGCAGGAGAATAACCTAGTTAGTTAAATACGGAACAGAAAAATTCCAGTGTTTAGTACTTACAAGCATATTATGAAATATTTAGTATAAGTTATGATGAAAAACTCGGAAACAAACAGAAATGGTTAATATACAGATTCTTAGACATACAAGAAAACTACGAATGCAAAAGAATTGTTTGAAAATATATATACGGCTTAGTTTGACATTACTTTTATGTGAATTGTATTTATACTTTTGTTTAAGTTATACAGAATTAATTTAATGTATTTGTATTTATTTAATTACGATTAAAAAAATCAAAACCAATTATTTAATAATAATTCGTTCATTTATAAATTGTTAGTTGTTCTTAATTTGTTTTTATATAAATTTAATTAATACTTAAAAGTAACTTCAAAATAATTTTTAAAATATACTTAAATATAATAATTTTTTTCCGAATGAAGTATTATAAGCCAAGTACTATAGAATGAGTAAAATTCATGTACTAAACGATTGAAAATGTGTACTGGAAACAAAGTATTTTTAAATTATTCGTATATACAGGTACCATATAATGGTATAATATGAGTTTTTTAGAATTATTGGGATAGTTACCATGATTCCAGGGACAGCAGGAGGGATTCTTCTATTGAGAAGCTTAAGTGTGTAATCAGCAACTTGTTCTGGTGTGGCCTTTTCTTTGCATTCTGCTCCAGGTGTAACCATGCTAGGCTTCAATAGAATACCTTCAAACATCACATTGTTCTCACCAAGGTAAAAGAAAACCTCAGCCCACACTTTCTGGGCAACTTCGAATGTTCTATCGATTCCATGCTCCCCATCCAATAAGATCTCTGGCTCCACGATGGGGACCAAACCGTTGTCCTGAAATATCGGAATGAAATTAATTTTTGTAACATGCAATTCTCAGAAAATTATGGGGTGAGAATTAATATTTCAGGAATTCAAGGAAATGCAAAAAAGTTCATGGATAATCGCAAAAACCATCCCTGATGTTTAGCATAACTACAAAAAAAACCCGATTATACCCCTTGACATTTGATACTATTTTACAAATTGCACCTTATGAGGGATGATTACTTGTTAGGTAAATACAAAGTTCAAGGGGGTACTTGTAATTTTGAATAATAACTGGAGTTTTTTGTAATTAGGCTAAACTTCAGGGGAAGTTTTTGTAATTATCCGAAAAGTTAAGTTTATCATACCTGGGAAATAGCAGCATATCTAGCAAGACCCCATGCTGCTTCCTTCACAGCAAGTGCAGATGGACCATTGGGGATGCTTACTACAGTACGCCTACAATACCACAGTGAAAAATATTAATCACAATGATATTAAGCTATATATAGAAAATGTAATCTCACTTTTCCTGTTTTTAACCAGTCATATTGATTATGATCAATCACGTGACAAATTAAAATTTTACGCGTTTGGCTAAACTTAGAGAGTGTTTTCAAATATTTAACAAAAAAGGTGATTGTCAGTTTTCGGTTGAAAAAATATAAAGTAGTTTTTAGATTTTTCAAATGCAAATGTTTGCTTTTAATTTTGTATAATTGAAAAACGGGAGGGACTATTTTATTCTTGTTGGAAATTGGTTTGAGAAGTAATGGTTGATACCTAACTTTGACCAATTTTTTAGTGACTAATTATTTAATTTTGGAGGAATTTAATATTAAAATAAAATTCTACGTTTCGAGTAGATGAGTGTGGTATATTTAACTTCTCAAAACCATTTAGTGGTGAGTGAGAAATAAAATCCACAAGATAGTCACTTTGAAAAGGGATAATGGATGATGGGAAGGTGAAAAGACATCATCCCACATGGGAATAAAATATTAATTTTATTCAATATATAAGTAAGTGAGTGTATAAGAGTGTGCAAGATGAAATAACTATACACATGTGAGGTGTGGTGGGCAAGGCCACACGCGCGCCCGTGCCGTGTCCCGACTGGGTCGGGCCTAGTTTTGCACAAAACATTTGTTTTTTAGAACAAAGACCACTCGCCCACTACTTGGAAGTTCAAACTTAGTGGTCATTGAAGGAGTGCCCACTACCTGGATGTTACAACCCATTATCCTGGAGTTACTGCCCTGCAGTAAATAGACCCCAAGACACGGTTGGAAGTCCTATAAATAGGAGCAATGTTGTTGTTTAGATTACACACTTTCATACTCATTTTCTTTCTTGTACTTGCATAGTGTACTCGATTTTGCACATTTCGATTCGAAAGGTGCCTTGTAATTTGCGGTCTTTGCTATTACGAGGACGAAGTCGTTGTATCTTTGGGGATAACACGTCATTAAAAGACTTATACGGGGCGTGTTTATCTTGCGGATAGAGTTTTTACTCGCCTCGGCTATTCTCGCAATTTTCGATTTCTTTGTAAATAGTTTGTTACGATTCCTTGTAATCCAGTTTTACGAAATAAAACACCGTAAATTTCAACAACGCAAGATAAACAATTTTTTTTGTTTCGTAAACAATGGCGTCTACTTGAGGGTGAATGTTCCTCTCTGCTTCTGCTGCTGAGAAGCCGAAAAATTCTCTCCAGTGCGATTTCAAAAGATGGCAATCCAAGATCTTTTATCCGACTATCTTTGAGCCTCACTAAGTTCCTGAAGGAGGATCCACCAAAGGTGGTGGAAGAAAATAAAACCAACAATGAAAAACGTCTTGCCTTTGATGCTTGGGGCCGGGGTGACTTTCACGTGCGCAACTACGTCCTAAATGGATCGTTCGACTCGCTATACAATGTGTATAGTGAAGTGAAATCTTCCAAAGAGCTCGGGATTCTTTGGAAAAGAAATACCGAATCGAGGACGCTGGTTCCAAGAAGTTCGTGGTTGGCAGTTTCTAGATTTCAAAATGGTGGATTCTAGAACTGTCATGGATCAAGCTCAAGAATTGCGATTAATTATGCACCGATATTCGTGCGAAAGAATGCAATTGGATGAAGCTTTCAAGTGGCGTGCATGATTGAAAAGTTGCCACCTGGATGGAAAGACTTCAAAAATTATTTGAAGCACAAGCGAAAAGAAATAAATCTTGAAGATCTAATTATCGTTTACGAATTGAGAGAAGGTAATCGCAAATTAGATTCAAGGTTTGAAAAGGGTGTTGTTGATGCAAAGCGAATTTGCTAGAACATGGCAGTTCTAATAACAAAGAAAGAAAAGGAAACATGACAATAACAACAACAACTACAAGGAAAGAAGCCCGTAAACAAAAAGCCGTTTACTGAAATTGCCACAATTGTGGAAAGCCCAACCACATGGCTAAGGATCTGTCGGCTTCCTAAAAACCAAAATATAGACACGACTAATGCTAATGTGGTTGAGCACAAAGGTATGATCCAAGAGTCGATATGGATCTATCTGCGGTGGTTTTTGAGGCAAACCTTGTGGATAATCCAAGGGAGTGGTATATTGACATGGGGGCAACTCGGCATGTCCGTTTCGACAAAGATCGTTCTCTACCTACACCCCATGTACGAAAACTTAATATGGGTAATTCTTCCTCTTCGGATGTTGCGGGTTTTGGCAACGTGGTTACAAGCTCACTGGAAAAGAGTCGCTCGAAGGATGTTCTTCATGTCCCAAATCCCAAGAATCTAGTGTCGAGGATCTCTTCTTGTAAACCATGGTTTTAGACTTATGTTTGAGTCCGAAAAGTTTATTTTAACTAAGTTTGGGCAGCTTCTAGGAAAAGGTTATCGTATAACTGATTTGTTCAAAATGAATGTAATGGCGATTCGTAGTGTAACCGATTCAAGCAAAGAATAAAATTGAGCCTACTTCTATTTATATGCTTGAGTATTCGATTTGTGGCATGTTAGATTAGGGCATGTTAATCTAAATGCTATAAAAAGATTAATGAACTTGAATTCTCAAAAGAGATGTGGAATCAGTATTGAAGCTAAAATGGCTAAGTTACCTTTTATTCTGTGGAAAGAAATACGATTACCTCTAGAATTGATACATCTTGATATATGTGATCCGAAATTTGTGCAAACTAGAGGTGGTAAAAATACTTCATCACTTTTATTGATGATTGCACAAGATTTTGCTACTTATATTTATTAAGAAGCAAAGATGAAGCGTTGGAAGCTTTCAAAAATTATAAAAATGAGGTTGAAAATCAACTTGGGAGCCTGGATTAAAATAATTCGGAGTGATAGAGTGGATAATATGTTGCACCTTTTGAAGAATTATGTAACCAATGGGAATAATTCATCAAACTCTTGCACCATATTCACCACAATCTAATGGCATTCTTTGAACGTAAAAATCGAACTTTAAAAGAAATGATGAATGTCATGTTGATTAGTTTTGGACTACCTCGAGAACATGTGGGAGGAAGGCTTTTTTTGAAAAGAAACCACATTTTAAATAAAATCCCACTTAAAGGGAAAAATAAGACACCTTATGAATTGTGGAAAAATCATAAGCCATCTTATAAATACCTTAAAGTGTGGGGGTGTTTGGCTAAGGTAGCAATACACGAACCTAAACAAGTCAAAATTGGCCCTAAGACGGTTGATTGTATTTTTATAGGATATGCATACAACAAGAGTGCATATCGGTTCTTGGTACACAAGTCGAAAAATCCGAGAAATTTAAGGTACCATAATTGAATCAAGAAATACAATATTTCTTGAAAATGTATATCCTTGTAAAGAAAGGGTTCGAATAAGTTCTAACAAAAGAAATTATGAGAAAGTAACTAAGTAAGTAGTTCTTCACAAGGACGAAGTCATTGTATCTTTATCTTTGGGGATAACACGTCTGTTAAAGTCCAAGACTTATACGGGACATGTTTATCTTGCGGATAGAGTTTTTACTCGCCTTAGCTATTCTCGCAATTTTCGATTTCTTTGTAATAGTTTGTTACAGTTCCTTGTAATCCAGTTTACAGAAATAAAACACCAGAAATTTCAACAATTCTTTAGATTTCTTACTTTGCTTCTAGTTTTATTTCAAAAGATGTAAAAAGGTTCTTTGGACATTTTTTACTTTAATATGTATTTATATGCACACAAATTCATATTTTAAAAGGACAATTTTGACTTTTACGCACAATTTTACAACTTATTTACCAAATACTATCTTTTAACTTACTAGACATTAAATTAGCTTCTATGTTTCAACTATTTTTAACTGTTACTATATTTAATCACTTTCTCGGAAAGCAGAAGTTTTTTGCGAGCACTAGTTGTGTTTACCATTTGGCAAAGCGAGCACCCTGTTGATAGTAAGCAGCAGAACGAGAAGCTAATCCATCATGACCTTGGCACCAAGACTCATTGTTTGACCCAGCCAATGGAACAAGACCCTGTCATTACCAACCAATTATCATACAAAAATTCACAATTACCATAATACATTCTTGCAATTATCCCAAGTTGTAATGAGGCTTACTTTATCAACTTTAATCCCTGGCACAATGCCCTGCTCAACCAGTACGTCGACGATTTTCTTTCCATCGACGGTCGATTGGTAGAGCGTTTCCTCAAACAGGATAGCCCCTGAGATGTACTGGCCAAGCCCTGGAGCTGTCACAAGGAGGGTTCTGTAGGCTTGACGGTTAGCCTCCGTGTTTTCCAGGCCGATGGATGCCAAACGCTTCCCACAAGTGGCGTTCGATTCGTCCATGGCTAAAATACCACGCCCCGGAGATGCAACTGTTTTCTGGAATCAGTAATCGTTGCGGTTTTAGGGGAGTGAAATATGTAATAACCTTATATGGAACATGGAATGTGGATGAATTATAAGAGGCACTGAGGCAGCATAATACAACATCATATGTGCATACTATGGCTCAGCATTATCACATTTCACAACCATGAAAAGTTCTTGTATTCGTCCAGTTGTACTTTTTAAGTTCTTTCATTCCAAGATTTGTGTTTATGTGGTTGGAATGTGGCTATTGTTGAAAAACGAATTAAACTACTGTATGCTCAATTCTACATCAATAATTAAGAGAAGGTTATAATTACAAAATTACCCTTGAGGTTCAGTCTAATTACAAAAAAACTCAGCTGTCTTTTAGTTTTAGAAATACTCACTTAACATTTGCTTCTATTTTACGAGTTGCACCCTTAAGGGGGGCATTTATTAAGCAAATACAAACCTCACGGGTTGTTCTAGTTTTGCAGAATAACTGGAGGTTATTAAATATAGCTGAAGTTCAAAAGGGCATTTATTAAGTAAATATAAATCTCAAGAGGTATTTTTGTAATTTAAAAAGATAACTAGAGTCTTTATAATAAACTTTTGGAGTATTGTAACAAAGACAACAAATTACATCCTCAAGAGGGGACATTTATCAAGTAAATACAAACCTCAAAGGGTATTTCTAGTTTTGAAAGACAACTGAAGTTTTTTAAAATTAGATTCAGGGATAGTTTTTGTGATTCACCTCTTAAGAGAATGTTTGGCCTCGATTTATTACACATAACGAACTAAACTTGAGTTGACATTTCTTTTTATTCGTTAAAATTGGATATTCGGCTCGAGAAAAAAATGATAAAATGCTCTTATTCCACGTAGGCATTAAAACTTGTTTAAGCTCGATGCAAATAATAATCGAGCTAAAGCACAAGTTTTCAGCTCAATCAAATATCAACAAAAAAAAATCCAGGAAAAAGAGCAGAACAACTAGCTAGACAATATTATTGTTTAACGCTATTTCATGACTCCTTGATAACATTGCATATTGGCATTGTTATAAATAAATACCACATGGATAAAAAGATTTTTTCTTAAAAAAATTGATAAGAATAAAAGGATCACTTATATATATAGGTAACAGATAAAAAAGAAAATGCCACTACATACTGCAGTCTTGATAAGTTCATCGGCATATGAGCTGGCCCGGACGGTAAGGGCGGAGACGGACACCGGCTGGCAGCGGACGGCGGCCACCGCCGGCAGGCGGAGGAGGGACTGTCAAGGACTGGTGATGATTTCAGGAGAGGAGCAGAAGCCATTTTTTATTTTTTATTTTTATTGTTTTTATGAAGATAACAATATCCCTCCACAATTTTCACACAGTGTAGTGCTTTCAGGTCAGTGTAGCTATATATAGTTCCCGGGAGATATATTATTTGAGGCCATAATACGGTGGCCAATCAGGTTGTGACACGTGGGATGATATCTTTCTGATTTGGGCATTTGGCTGAATGCCCATGAGGTTCATAAGTTAACTATTCCATGTTTGGACATTTTATAAACAAAACATTTCATAAATTTGTGGTTTTCAGAGCATAAAAGCAGTGGTACTTTTTGAGTTAGTCTCATCTTAGACGATCTAATGGTTAGACGGATTCAGCCTAATGAATTTATCTTACCGACTGATCCAACAAAATACTAATACTTTTTATAGGATCTGCTAATATTTTCAGTTAGACAACTAATACTTTTTATTAGAAAAGCTAATGTTTGTCAGGGGAACTACTAAAACCTTTTATGAAAAAATTAATATTTTTTCAGGGAAACTACGTACTAATATTTTTGACAGAAAAAACTAATATATTAAGGGAATTATTAAATATTTTCAAGTGAACTACGTAATAATACTTTTAAGAGAATTTCTTACTAATACTTTTCGATTTAAAACGTAATACTTTTCGCGCTCTCAAGATATTATATCATTGTCCTATATTATAAAATGAATACTTTCAAGATCTTGAACTATGTACTAATACTTTTTAAACTATTAATACTTTTTAGAAATCGGCTAATCTTGGTCCCTACTAATAAAATAAAATATCACCTGGGTTGATTTTTGGGATCCGTCTAACGGGTTTTCACCCGTTAGACCGTCTAACAGAGTTTTTGTCTTATTTTTTTAAGTTATACTATTCATAAACTCAAAATTTCCTTCACTTATTTTTAATTTTAAGGCTTGCCGGTTGAAGTTAGGAATTAAAAAATAATTAAAAAAATGCTAGTTGTTAATATGGGACTCACTAATGTTTGATAAGATGTTTTGTAAATTTAGAAACAAGTAAAAAATCATAATTAAATTGAATAATAATTTCTCTTTCTATCTAGTACAATGAAAACGAAAAAAGAAAAAAAAATCCACGTGACACTAAAGGCTTAGAGTATCTCCAAAGGTTTCCTCTAAAATATTGTGAGTTTTACACTATTTTAGAGGAAAAATTGGAGGAACTCAAGCTATGGCTGAATATACTTTCATTTTGAAAATTTTATTTCTGCTAGAAAATAGTGTGAAAATTTGTTAGGGAGAATAAAAAAAAAATTGGGAATGTGAATGGATATGAAATGAAAATGTAATGATGAAAGATGATGTGATATGAAAATAGTAAAATAATAATTGAATATGATTGGTAATTTAAAATATGTGTGTGAGTAAATATTGAAATTCATGGGAAAATATTTAATAATAATTTGTTTTTTTAAAGTAAATGTGATTGGTGTAAGAAAAGTGAGAAAAACGAGGTGAGTGAACATTGTATTTTTAAAAAAATCATTTCCATTTCCATTTCATTATAAAAAAAATTCCACTAGCAAAAAAAATCCTAAATATTCTTATATTCAAGCACTACCAACATTCGACCACAAGAAATGGCGAGTGGTATCGCTTACCCTTTGTAAGAGTGTTGACTAGGGTTTCGAATCTTGTATCTTTTAGTTTCTTTGAGATTTATTTGTTCCCCTCCAACCACTACTCCCGACTTATTAAAAAAGCACTACCAATATTTATCTCCAAGAGTCCACTCTAAATTTTACTCCAAATTGGAATATTCCACTTTGATTCTTTGTTATATTTAATTTAAATACTTTTACCAAATTGTCATTTAGCATATATATTTATGTTTAATATTTATGCCTAATATAATAAAATATAATATATTTGTATGAATATGTATTCTAAATTAACTCATATTTTAAGTAATTTTACTTTATAATTCCTTTTGTAATTTATTATATAAATTCTAATATATATTTATAAGAAATTAAATATAAATATAATAATTCACAATAAAATCTTAATGAAAAAACACATGATACTTAGAAATTAATTTAAACATATTTTAACAAATTGTTAGAGATACAAAATATTTACACATAATTTAAGAGAAAAAGACAAAACATAACATTTACAAAAATATATAAAAAAAAGTAGAGGTGTGAACAGTAGAGCGCTACATTAAGCGGTGCACTGTTCACACACCACATTTTAGCGTGAGAAATAATGTGGGGTTGGAGAAGGTTTTTCGGGTTTTTTGACAATATATTGTAGTTTTATAATTTAGTTGACAAAATATGGTAAAATTTTAACACCTTGTAAAAATAAGTGTAGACGCATTAGATTTATGCGCTTACTGTCATCTCTTTCCCACTGACAGATAAATCGCATCAACTGTATGCGCTTAAAGTAAATTTTTTTTAAAAACGAAATGAAGCGCAGACTGTGTCTGCGCTTAGGCCTGAAAAGCCTGCAGAAAAGCCAGACACATACCACAGCTGCGCTTTGACCAAAATAATTGAACAATTATTGAACCCTAACAACCCCTTCCTCTCCTCTTTAAAATCAGGCTGTGAGTATGCATGCATTATGCATACGAAACTCTCCAGCAAAGTTAGAGCAGATTTCAGCAAATTTTCCGGTGATTGGCGAAATTTTTCGATTAGCGAAAAAATTTTGCAACGACGATTGATGCGATTTTCCTCATTTTAAGCTAGGCAAAATTTTAAGACGAGGCGATCATATATTCCTGGATAGTCTGCGAATTTTCCGACATTAGTTTTCCAAAGAAGGTAGCGGCATTCATTTCCCTGAAGAAGCGACAATATTTTTCCTAAAAAACATCGATATTAGTTTTCCTACCAACGAGCAATGACTTTCTCCGTGAAGCAACAGGACATAAATTTTTCGACGAAGGAGCGGCGATATTTTTCCGGCGATGCAGAGGCATTATTTCCGATGAGGCAGCGCAGCGGCATTATTTAAGGTTAGCGAGGTAGCAAACATTATGAAATCTTCTTATATTCTAATTTTTCTACCAATTTTTAATTTTTCTACCAATTTTGGAACTTTTTAAATTAATTATTCAAAAATTAACACATCCTAAAACTATATGTTTGTTTGGTTTTCACTTTTATATTGTAGCAAGAATTGATTTCACAGAATATCATTGACAATGAAAAACAGAAAAAAAAAATTATATGTGCTTGTTTTGCTTGATTATGTTGCAATGTAATCCAAAATTACTATTTAACATTATATTTATAATTTATAGGCAATGTCAAATTCAAACATGATAAACATAGTTGTGTACTTTGGAGAACAAATTGTGCAAAATGGTATTGAAGTGAGATATGATCGCAATGCAATTGGTTGTAGGAGAATATCTCGAAGAACGAATCTATCTAATTTGCATAATATATTATTCGCAATGATCGCCTTCTTTGAAAACCAATACATTTTGAGGATTTCACCAAATATTGCAATAACAATATGTTTGGGATTGTTTCTATAACGAATGATCAAGATTTGTGGTGCTTCCTAGATCCAGAGGTAGGGAATCAGTACGTTGATCTGTTTGTAGAATCAGAATCAATAATGTCTAATATAGATCTCAATAATTCAGGTGGACACTTCCATATATGATAAATATGCGGATTATCTTAGAAATGGAAGTGTCATCGATGACCGCCTAGAGTCACGAAAGGTTTATCAACTCTAAATATACATGAGTTTTGCGCAGACATTGTTGGCTCTAGTCATGGTAATGCACATCGAGTGTTTTAGTTGAAAATACATATATTTGTGATAATTTAAGGTCGGACGAACCTCTTTTTTTCTCGAACCAGGATGAAAGTGAACATGACAATATTTTTGATAGCGATGATGATAATATTGATTTGGGGGTGTTCATGATAATCGTAATAACGCAAAAAATACTCGGCCATCGATGGTCAATCGTAACATGATGGGTAATTATGACATGAGTTCTGGAATTCCTTTCTTTAACTCAAGCTACACAAAAGTCCATTTGACTCTTTTGGGGCGTCTAATTCTGCTCAATTTTATGACTTTGAGGAAGGTGTCCTAAAAAAAGGCATGATGTTTAAAGACAAAAAATATTTGCAAAGTGCAGTCAAAGATTACTCTATTCAATGGGTTAAATGGGAATTCAAAGTTGTTGAAAGCACTCCAACTCTTTGGAAAGTTGTATGCAAACACAATCCTGGGTCGTCTGTAATGTCCAGTCTATCTTCTCAGCAATGCAATTGTTGGTTGAGAGCTACTTTTACCAAATACATGGGTTCTCATTCTTGCTTGATGAATGTTGTATCTAAAGATCATGGCAATTTGGACAAAACATTTATTGTTGATGATCTAATTGGTATAGTACAGTGTGATCCGTCCTACGATATTGAGTATGTGCAACAAAATGTTAAGGACAAATATGGTTATGATATTTCGTATGATAAGGCATGGCATGCGCTGAAACGTGCTCGTGAGTATGTTTATGGGACTTGGGAAACTACTTGTCGTTTTTTACCTAAATATATGGAGGCCTTGCAGAAATATAATCAGGGTACTGTTGTTGAGTGGCTACACAAAGACCCTAATGTGTTTGGAATGAAGACGTTGAAATATGTATTTTGGGCTTTCAAACCATGTATTGATGCATTTCCACATTGTCGCTCGGTGATTAGTGTCGATGGAACATATTTGTACACAAAATATCGACACAAAATGTTAATTGTTGTTACACTTGATGCAAATCAACGTGTGTTGCCCTTAGCTTATGCAATCGTGGACGAGGAGACTTTTAATTCTTGGAACTGGTTCCTACAAATGTTGTCCACTCATGTTATCCGAGGGAGAGAAGATGTGTGTCTTATTTCTGACCGTCATCCAGGAATTATAAGATCCGTTGAGTGCATGGCTGAGTTTCAACCCCCAAATGGACATCATCGTTTTTGTCTAAGGCATGTTGTATCCAACTTTCACAGTCGGTATAAGAATGTAAAATTTAAGGATTTATGTTGGCAAATAGGGGCAGAGGTGAGAATCAGAACATTTGAAAAAATAATGGAGGAAATTAGTATAATGAAGATGCACATTCCTACTTGGATGCCATCGACAGGATCAAATAGACATTGTCACATGACGACGGGAGACGATGTGGGATTCCGACTACTAATATTTATGAATGTATGAACTCGGTCCTTAAGGGTGCGAGACGATTGCCTATATCTGCTTTGGTGCGTTTCACCTTCAACCGTACAGCAAAATGTTTCTACGAAAGAATGAAAGATGATACAATGGCATTGCAAAGTAACAAATTATGGCCAGATAAAATGATACAGTCAAACATGTATTTTTATAGTGTACCTTGCTCGATCGATTAACGACCACCAAAAGATTCGAGATGTTAGTCTTTGATGACCCTCAGTAAGTGGATCACCTATGACACGAGTTTCGTGATGGGATGGCCAACATGAGACATCTTCTTAGATTGCCTACAGAGCAGCCACCTGATCCATCCACAGAGGAGCCTACGCAGGAGCCTACTAGAGCTACCGAGCCGAGGAGGACGAGTACATGGAGGAACTATAGCACTGGGGATCCTCCACATATTCGGCAGGTCCGTCCACCATCATATCATACATTTTTGTCTCCTCCAGCATATCCAATAGGGTCGTCTACATCTGCGTATCATACATCTCAGGGTATGGACCACACTGCAGGCGTATATGTGCCAGAGCCTGCTGCAGGTTGACTTTTATATCACTCCACAATTCACTTCTTTTACATCATTGCTCGACATGGGTGTAGAAACCTCGTACCCACCTAGACATCAATATCCATCAGACTTCATGTGTCCGCATTTTCAGACGTCACCTGTTCTATTTCTGAGTGGACACGACTGGGGTCACAGAGATGGAGAGTCAACTTCACCATCTGCAACAGGTCAGCATGATGATGATTATCAGGATCATGATCGGAGGAGGAGCACACGAGTGAGATATCCACCCAGATGTGGCACCGGAGGACATCGAATTTAGGATTATGTTGTTAATTAAACTAATACATTTTAAATTAATCATAGATTAATTAAATTATAATTAAGTTTAAATGGCTCTTATATGTCGTTTTATTTTTTTTGGGATGTGAAGAGGAAAATCGGTAAAAACTTAAAAAAAGATGAAAAACACTAAATCTCATACGTAGGTTGTGCTTCATTTAACATAAAATAAAATAAAAATAACAAATCACATGAAGCGCATGAAAGGTTTGAGCCTTTCCAAAAGGCACAATCTATTCATGCGCTCCATTGTAACGGAATTAAAAAAAATTGTATGAAGCGCGTGGTGTATATGTGCCTTTTCTAAAGGCACATCTACTAAATGAGCCTTTTCTAAAGGCACATCTACTAAATGAGGCTTTTCTTAAAGGCACATCAACTGCATGCGCCTACACTTAATATTACAAGGCCTCCAAAAACTACCATATTTTGTCAACTTGTTTCCAAGAGTACAATATATTATCAAAAAGCCCATGTTTTTCCCTTCAAATTGGCGTCTACCCCTATTTTTTGGAGGGTTGGAGATGCTCTGATATGGATTTCACTCTAGGAAGAATCTCATTTTTCATCACATTGAGATGTTTGGTTTGGTATGAAAAAGTAATAATATATAATTTGATGAAATTGATAGTAGTGTATTCGTTTTGAAAAATTAATGTGAAAATAATAATTTATATTGATATAAGTGACAGTAATGGGTCCCACATCTGTAATATAAATTTCAAAAATGAGTAAGTGGTAGTAGTGGGCCCCAATTGAATATATAGGTGTGAGAATTGAAAATATAGGGTTGAAAAGTTTGTTTCTATGGATAATGATATGATGAAAATGAGATATTTTTAATGAAATTGAGTAAAACAAACATGATTTAAGTTTCTAAAATAGTTTAAAGTGGAAAAACCTCCATTGAAAGAAAACCTTACAAGCCCTAAATTTCTCTAATATAATTTGATTGATGGGGCATAATAATAATAATAGTATATGTTACCTTTTTATATTAAATATTATTATCAGATAAACAATTATTCTTATGAATATCATGACCAAATATATATTCTAAAATCACATCTCATCGCACACACGCAATCATAATTCATAGATCTAAAACTTTTTTCCGTCCTTGTACCTTTACATAATTAATCCATATACATTTTTATCATTACAAGAAAATCTTAAATCTTAAAGATGTTTTTAAATTTAGATATGTTGAAAATATAAAAAAAGAGTTTAGAAATGTAATTAAAACATTTTCAATCTTTTTGGCTAAAATTAGTTGTTTCCAAAATAGTCAACTGTTGGGGGCAAAAACAACATTTAATAATTAAATATATAATTCGGTTTTGTATATTAATTTAATATTAATTGCCCAATGGGTTTTAATGGAATAAACCGGCCCAAAGGAGTTCGGGAATAGCCCATAGGCCGATTTCTCCTACACGACCCACTAGGTTCAATACTCGATATAAAAAGGTCCCTACTCTTCATTTGTAAGTACATTCACTCATAATTACTTTGACGCGTTTAATTCAAGATTTGATTATTGTCTTATTCTCTCTCGATCACTGTGCTGACTTGAGCGTCGGATGGGCCTCTCTGGGAGATCCCCGGGGCCCTCTAACGTTTGCGTGTGTGCAGGCAAGTTCCCGTCTGAAGAACATCCAGCTCCCAGAAAAGAAGACTTGAAGGCTTTCCCCTTGGGAAGAAGAACTTTGTCAAAAACCTTAGCTTTGGAATGATCTGCCCAATTAAGCAGCATCATTTTGGCGCCGTTTGTGGAAAACAACCAAAGCACACGACCTTGAGCACGAGAAATCGGATATCAAGCCACTGGACAAAAAGTCGGAGACTAGCAAGCCAAAAGTCCACCACGATGACAGGATGCCAGCTACCTATCCACTGGGAGACGCCACTCTCCCCAAGGGAGGAAAAGTCGGCCCCGCCTCAGCCAAGAGGAGCTCCACACATTGGAGAAATTTGTCTATCTCTGGATACCCTCCGAATCCCGTTGGAGTAAGTTGCCCAGAGTGTTGCGAGACATCAAGCCATAGCCGGAGCCGCAGGAAGACCACCTCAAGCTCCACCGGCTGTGGAAGACCCAGACTTGGGAAATCAGGGAGTAAGGAATTAAGGACGTATAGGTATAGCATGGAACCGCCACCAGCAGAAGGGTCCCAAGCAAGGAAACCCAACCATACCAAACTTACCAATCTATGTCTTATGGGGGAAAAGTCCATTTGCCCCCATCATCCTATCCGAGCCACTACCTTCGGGAATCAAGACTGTTGATCTCCTGGAGTACGATGGAATTGGAGGCCATCAGAAGCACTTGGATAAATTTTACATCAAAGAGGATCTCTATGATGATATGACATACGCAACCTACTGTAAGGCATTCCTAATCACCTTAACCAAGCAGGCCCTGACTTGCTTCACTCAGCTCCCGAAAGGATCCATCACCATGATGCATGAATTCACTGAAATTTTCACACAACACTTCTCCATCAACAAGGCAAACCACGACACCATTACACAATTGTTTCAACTCAAAGTGGGAGAGCCTTTGCAAGACTTGATGGGGCAACTTGTAGAAGTCGCAAATGGAATCACCAACGTCCAGCGAGAGACTGTGACCAAGATTTAACAACGTGTTACTCCCCTAGAACATTTGGCGGAGCTATTGGAAGAAGGATTTCTCGCCATCCCAGAGAGATTCACAAAACATGCCAGAGCATCCGCCCAAGCGGATGAAGTCATGGGATCCACGAGAAAGAATAAACGCAAGATCAAAGAGTGCGAAGAGAACCAGCCTCGACGCCGCAGAAGGAATGGTGGGCACGCAACAATCTCTTAAATGCTCCACTGGCTGAGATATTAATCGCCGCACGGAAGAAGGGGATCATAGAACCTCCCCCTCCAATGACAAACACCACGAACCAAGCAAATTCTAACAAATATTGTTGCTACCACTGCGACCAAGGACATACCACCGAAAAATTGCTTCCATTAGAATAGAGAAATTGAAAGGCTCATTCGGAAAGGTCACCTGCAAGAGTATGTGGATCACCGCAAAGCGCACCAAGATCCTGATCGAACTTGGGGAGAAGGGGGCAGGGAATACCCCTCACCACGCCATGATGACAGTCCACTAGATCCCTCGGAGATCCCTTACCTCAATGCAGACTTCGGACAACACCTGCTGAACCGATCCCAGGCCATTTCATCCTCACTTCCCCTCTAGCTGAGACTCACCATGGAATACGGGATATAAGATATCACTGGGGACATAGAGACTACTCAGGAACACTACATGATAATGTTGAAGGTGAAGTGAACTCCCACAGCTAGACAATGAGAATGCCACACCATAAGAGCCGCGTATTTCACTAACCTCCGCGAAAACTGCTCCGCCCATGCCTTTCGGAGGCTTCAGTATTTTTATGTGTTTTCAGTTTATTTCTGCTCTAGTGGCTATTTCCGCTTACGAGTCGTAAAGCTTTGTCATTCTCAAATAATGAATAAAAGTATTGTCACATTTCTACTCTGATTTTGTGAATGCAGTTAGTTGCCAAATATGGTTGCATTCAATGACCATTTGGGCGCTCTACTCAGCAAACCCCATCCGTCCGGTTAAGGCCCTGGATGGGAGGGGCCTCTTCACGGGGGTCCTCATAAATAACCTCATCCGGCTAGGACCCCATAGGGCCCATAGGGGAAGACCTCACCCAGCTAAGACCCCAGGTGGGAAGACCCCTCCCGATTAAGCCCCCGGATGGGAGGGGCCTCCTCACGGGGGTCCTAGTAATTAACCTCCTCCGACTAAGACCCCGGAGGGGAAGACCTCACCCGGCTAAGATCCTGGGTGGGAGGACCCCTTCTGGCTAAAACCCCATGTGATAATCCATTTCTTTAATTAATGATTTGATTAGAGGTTAGTATTGTGACGACCCAACCCTTTTTAATTACTTGAATTTTTTTTAAATTAATGTCATGAATAATGTTGCATCGAATATCTAGTTTATATTTTAAATGTGCGATTTACTCGCTTTATGCATTTTATTTATTTTGAGCATCCGGAAACCGATTTCGCCCCTAACTATGGTAATAGATATGAATGGACATAACGATGACATGTTATGGATATTATTATGGAGTTTCGGACTTAAATTTTAGGATCGAGAGTTTTGGACCGATTAAGTGAATTTTCGGAGATTTTCATTAAAGTGCTTATTTATATTTTCGGAATTAGAGACTAAATTTCTACCTCACGTTTTATTATTATTAGTGATAATCTAATTTATGAAAAATGAGTTTTAATTAACTCTCAGGATTTTTAAAAAATAAAAATAGCTTACTTGAGGATTTTTAAAAATATCTAATTTTGCAAGATATTTTGAAAGAGGGTAAAAATGGATTTTCCACCCCCAATCACTCTTGCATTTTATAAAAACCCCCCCAACACCCTCACTTCTCTTCACACCCCATACTTAGATAAAATACTCCATTGTTGAAGACAAGCTACAAGGGTAAATATTTCTTCATCTTTTTCTTTAATTTTTGTTTTTTTCATTTAAGTATGATATGGTATTAATCTTATGCTAGAACTAACATTAGAATGTAAATTGATGGTGAATACATGATGTTCAAAAACCTCATTATTATACTTGAATCTTCAGCCTTTAGTTGAAAAAGATATTAGAAATGATTTTTTTTATTTCATTTTTCTATTATGATTGATCTTGTTGAAGAGAAAGAAAATACCTTTATTTTCGGACAGAAATTTAACCCTATATAAAAACGAATTTCTGGATACTTTGAGCTATATTTGAACCCAAAACTTGTTTCCTACTTATAGAACTATGTCTTAGCTTTCATTTGCAACTTGAATCATGTCAATTGAAGTTTTGTAGACCAAGTTATACCCCAAATAGTGAATCGCTGTGCAGAAATCGAAAAAAGACGCCACTCTTGATAATATCACTTTTTGACCTATTTTTAGTACGAATTTGGGATTTTCTTGTTAAGAAACATTTGTAGGTAATTGTCTTAGCTTTCCAACGGTATATGATTCACCTAAATCGATGTTTCGTTGGGGATATATCGTTGAAATCGAAAAACTGCTAAACAAAGAAGTTTTTGCAAACTTAGGTGTTCTTGGTGAAATTTAAAGGATTGTGTGTTCTTGGTAAAATTTAAAGGATTGTGTGTTCTTGGTGTTCTTGGTGAAATTTAAAGGATTGTGTGTTCTTGGTGTTCTTGGTGAAATTTAAAGGATTGTGTATTCTTGGTTTAATTTAAAGAATTGTGTGTTCTTGGAGTATTGTGTGTAAGAAGCATAAAAACACTCTTATTTTCTAAAAATGATTTTGAGGATAATAAGTTGATAAAATTAGTGATTAAAATTAGAGAACCGGGAAAATTTAATAGAGCTCGAAAAATGGAAAAATACGTTCAGCCGAGTCCGACTACCATCCACCGGAGGTGGCGGTGCCGGAGCGACTGTGATTAGCTAGAATTGGGGATAATAATGACGAATAGTGACCGATTTGACATAAAGATGATGTGACATGAATAGTGATGTGATGTTATGTGACACATATATGGCACGTAAACCAATACAACTTTGTCGGATTATTTTAACGTTAAGTGTTAAATCAATAAGCTCGAGTTTCGTGAATAAGATATTTTTGGGATTTTTCGAGATGACATGTCATATTTTAAGATAATCGAGAATTTTGATTCGAGATAATATGCTATAAATTAAGGATTTGATTAATCGGAAATTTTATCTAAAACGGGTAGTTAGTCAATTAATTGTTTTTAGGTGATTAATTATGGATCAATTGAATTGAATTTGTCATACTTTGACTTTGATTTTATGTTGACTTTGACCATTGGCTTTGACTTTGACCATTGACTTTGGTCAACTATCGTTTTTTTAAAGTTTTCACAATGGAACCGAACACCCTATTTTCTAGGTTACTTAACTTTATAGAACGTATTAGATATGCTTAGCATAAGAGACTAAATTACTCAATAAGTATATACTTTGTCTATGTCATTAAGTTGAAGAATTTAATTGTGTTAGGTGCGGCGCAATCGGATACGGTCTCATACAATCAATTTCATCACTAGCATTCTATTAAACTTCAAAAGTGGGTAAACTTCGATTTTGTAAGCATGTCGTCTTTGTTATACTATATTTGTCAACTCTTTATAATTGCTAAAATGTGCACTACGGGCTATTTATAAGTCGCCAACGGATGGGGATGACCGCCCGGTGTCGAGAAAAGGCCGAAGCCATATGTAAGTCGCCACGGGTGGGGGATGACCCCTCGGTATCGAAAAGGCCGAGAGCCATAGGTATCTTTGCCAACGGGTGGGGATACCCGCTTAGTGTCGAAAAATGATTTTTATTGCATTATAATTGTTTGACCATATAGTGTAATCGCTTACGTTCCCATCGAGTTTCACAACTCACGCCTTCAAATGTTTTTACATTTCGGATAATGATGATGAACCTGAGGCGAGGCGTAGGGGTTTGACATCGTGGGGCGTTGTTCTATATTTCCCAAATATTTAAAATTACCCGTGTTTTGAGTAAACAAATTATGGTGATGTAATATGAATTTATTAATGCGTAACTCTTATCAAACCATTATCACCTTTGTTACTCTTAAGTTTATTTAAGAAATTTTTAAGACCATATTTCCATATTTAAATTATTATTGTTTATGCTTCCGCAAACTATTTATAAATACTCAAGTGTACCACAGTGATGTTCCTAATCGAAATGGGTTCGGGGCGTTACAAGTACAGAGGTTATGTTAGGGGGTTAGTTTAGGGGTTTAGTTTAGGGGTTATTTTAGAGTATTTAGGGGTTAATATTAATTACTATAAATATGTATAACTTCATACTCAAATTTTACACCAAATTTCAAATAAATATAATGTAATGATATTTTTTTCTACTTATTATCAAGTTTCCTACGTGTATATGTATATATATATATAATTCCCAATTCACAAGTTTCTTTCAATATTTTATTTTTACAAATTATTTCATTAATTTAGTTTTATTTATTAAAATCACATATTAACTATAATTTTATTTAATATTAACTAGGAATTTTATTGTTAATTTTTCTACATCGATTTTCTCTGCGATTATTAAGGTAGGGATTTTTATATTATTTGTTTTTATTTAATGTTCCATGATTATACTTCAATGATTACAATATATGTCAAGAGGAAATAAATTCATATATGTTAGGGGCCATGAAAAGTGGTCCGGATCAAACGTATCTTCGGGTGAACCCGCAATGCTATATGCGAATGGCCACGGTCGAGGAAAAAAGAAAATTAATGAATTTGTTATTGTAATTATGTGAATGCTTTTCATGTTATATTAAATATTGACAGATATATCCCTAATGAGCGAGATGAAGCTCACCCCTATTATTATCATGACTTTCTGGTTGAGGAATCCGGCTGAAGATATGATGTTGTAGATGGTGGAATAAATCATGTTATATTTATATTTGAAATAATTATGATCGGACTAAATTTTAGATTTATGTCTTTAATTTTTTCGGTTTATGCTTGGAATAATTGTTGGATATTTAATTCGGAAGATATAATAATAATAATAATAATAATAATAATATTATTATTATTATCATTATTATTATTATAATTTTTTTCCTTACAAATTAAAAATTCTAAATCAATTTTTTGATAATTATTGGGATCACTTTAATTTATAAATTTGTGTTTTCTTAATAATATTTTTAGAATACTTTAATTTCATAAAATTGGGTCGTTACAAGTGTTATCGGAAGCGGTCTACGATTCCCCGTAGACTTGGAAAAACAACAAAAGTTTCTTTTCAGATTTTAAAATAAAATAGTCTAATAACATCTACCTCCATCATATCTCGCCCAGTTTCTTAAGGTATGCAATTTATTATTTCATGTTATTCCATTTATTTATAAAGTATCATTTTATATTATCATGTTTTAGATGTACATTTTGTCAATTCTTGTCATTATTCTTTTAAAATAAAAGCATTATTGTATTAAAGAAAATTCATGACAAGTACATTTGTTACCATATTTTATATTAAAGAAATTTTATGATAAAACTGTATGGGCTTAATTACATGAACCTAGATGACCAATACCTATTTGATTTGGATTATTAGGAAGATGATTGGTTTGAGATCTTATGTTAACGATAATGTGCTATTGAGGTTTATAGAAATTACCAGCAACTTTGAGGTGATGGTGTTGGTGCTCATGCCATATTTTGATGATGCTTGAGGGAGAAAAAAAAAGAAGCTAAACTTGAGGAAGATCCAGAGTATTAGGAGACTTAGTGTCCGGAACTTCATAAATTGATTAATAAACCCATTATTATTGATAGAGATGAACAGTGAGATAAGTTATACGTAGTAGAAGATAAAACGCTAATCGCCATTATCCTTAAGTTAGTCTATAATTATTATTATTTAGTTAACTTTTGGTAGGTGACACTTATTTATAAGCATGAATCATGGTTGTTAGAGAATTATTATCATTAATAAGATTTTGATCTTCTTTAGGATTGCACGTCTTGATTTTAATTACGAAAATATCCGGTAACTTTAAGTCGATAGATGCAAAAGTATAATCCATTGATTTTAGTTATACGATGTATTGATTAAGTATTTACTAACCCTACGATACAAGGCTCAAGTCTAGTTATGTTTTTGATGGAGGCCTAGAAAGGATTTTACTACAATCCAAGTTAAACAGACTAGTGATATAATTAGCCTCGTATAGAATTTGTGATAAGCTAATCTTTATTGATTTTCATGTTTAATTACTATGTTGGTCGCTGAAGCTTATAATGATTTATGTGTTGGTATAAATTAAATTGTTATCACCGAGTTGGTCGATTACTCTATTATAGGCTTATTCCCCAATGAATGTGATAAGGTTTACCCAGTTATAGTTGAACTACTGATTGTAGTATTCTTATTAATTAATGTTTGAGTATGCCTTTTTTCCTACGAGGTTTGAGATATTGAACACAAGATTATGCCACATAAGATTTGAGTCATTGAATGTCGATTTTCCTTGAAGAATTTGAGTTATTTGAATATAGGGTTCTCCTGTATTTGAGTGAATGATTTTTTCTTCCTAATTATGGTTTTGAGTATTTGGACATATTGAAATATAAGGTTTTCTCAACAAGGTTTGATTGTTATAGTTGTGATTTGACAACCAATAAGGTTAGTTATTTGATGAAAAGTTTTCCCACTAAGGGTTAAGGTATTGAATACGGAAAAAAATTGGATTTGAGTCGGAGGTCACGATTTCGTGGAGAAGAACTAGGGTTTTGGGTTTGGTTGCTTTCTCGATTTTTATCGTATTTTCAGATTTTACCAACATCTTTTTATCTTTTGTGTTTTGGAGGTAACATTGTTTATGTTTTTGCGCCCTTTTAACATTGGATTTTGTTTTTTTATAATCAAGGAAAACATTTGTATTGTTCAATTAAACATACAAGATAAAGAGGAATATAAACAAGTATATGTGTTAAGTTTTCATATACGTATCTAGTAGTTTTTGAGTTGGGTTTTATGGTGTATTCCAAGTGTACGGATAAGTTGTGCTAAAAAAATTCTTTTGTTTTATTGGAAAAAAAAGTAGTTTGGTAGTTGAAACATTGTCCTCCGACTAATATACAGATGTTATATACTAAGTGTACATATATGTCATGCTAAATATACAATTTGTAGTGGTATGTGAACTGGAAGATGATTGCAGATGATATATACTAAGTAAACACATATGCAATGTTAAACATACCTAATTTAGTGGTATCTAAACAGGCAATGGTATAAATTTGACAGATATGAATTGTTTGTATTACTTATACAAATTTGTTATATTAAATATACAAGTTAATGTGGAATGTCAACAGAAAGTCTTATAAATTTTTTATATATGAATCTTGTGCTTATTTTTTGTTGGGGGTTTTGTGTATTCCAACCTGTGCAGTTATATGTGGGTTGGGTTTTTTTACATGGGGATGTTGACAAATTCCAATTATACCTTTTATGCTTAAGTGAAATATACAATTTTAAATTGGATTTAAACAAAGCTAATGCATAATGCATATGACATATGAGTTGGTGCTATTTTTTTACACAGGGGAGCTTTTGTTTTAAAAAATGTCAAGTGAAGAAGAGGAGAGAGAAGTTGGCGGTGGTGAGGAGGAGAGTTAGAGATGAGCGGCCTAAAAAGAGGCAAAGGATCGATCGGGATTACCATGGAACGCAAATAAGGCGAAACCCAAGGTTATTGTAGATGCTCTTGGTGCCCTTAAACTTGCATGGTCTGCGAGTCATTGAGATGGGATTTGTAGGTCCCAAGTGGTGTAAGTGTAAGGTTTAGAAGGGGGTTGAATAAACCATACCAAATTTTGATTTAGTCCTTTTAAAAATTCGAGTTGATACTACAATTGTGTCCTTGGTGGACAACCAATTTAGTTAATCGAGTTGAGTTAGTCTCTCAACAGGACTCACCCGAGTGTTGATGGAATAACTCAATTTGTTAAGTCTAAATTAACTCAACTTTGTGGTTTGTTTTTATTGGAAGACTTAACACCCTTAAGTTTGGTTAAGTAGAGATTTAGAGCTTGATTTAGTACTTAGAGGTTATATAATGGATAGCAAATATGTCGGATAATTAAACAAATATGATGCAAGAATGAAAGTCTTTGAAATGTAAATGACACAATAAGATTTTTATAGAGGTTCGAATATGGGGTAATTCTTCTACTCCTCTCTTCTCCAACTCCTGGAGGAATCCACTAGGTATTGATCAATATACAAAGTGGTAATATCCGAGATACAAGTCTTGATCACACAAAACGACTTGATCCTTTGGGACTCGATGCGAGACGCCTTGATCACTCAATTGGCTTCTCGTGCGACTCAACTTCTTCACGCAGGCAATTTGCGCTTTGCTACTACGATTCACTTGCTCAAGCTCTTTAGATTTGATCACGAAGCCCTCCAAAAGCTCAAGACTTGGTTCGACCTTGAACCTTCCTACAATCCTTCGTGGAATGTAGACCCCTTGATTCTTGATAATTTCCTCTTCAACCGATTGAAGTTATCTTTCCTTCACAAAGGTGAGTGTTGGATTGATGTTCTTCGTAGTGTAGGCTTGAGGATTGTGCGTTTAATGACTTGAGAATATTTGATTCTGATTCTAATAATTGCTTGAATGTTTGTGGTTACGTCACCGCTCTCGAGTCATTCCTCGCCTTTTATAATGATCTTTCAAAAATCTGCCCGTTGAAGAGATAGGCTTATTTTTTAAAGTCATTTGTGGTCGTTGGCTTGTCTTGTTGCGATCCTTAGAATTGCCATTTCCTCGTATGAATTGTTCTTCACCTTTTTCGAGTTCGACACGGTGTAGTGCTTCTCATTAGTTTATTCCTTTTGCACGCTTCTCGGATCGAGCACTTCGAGAAAGGTATCATGGAGATATTACTTGTTTAAGTAATTCTCTTGATTTACGTTTAAACGGATCTTTTTCGATTATCTCGACTGATGCATTTCCTTGCTTTCCCCAGGTGACTTAGAGTCGACTTCCAATCATGGATGACTCTTCCATCACCTCAACTTGAGACTTGGCTTTTCTTGAGTTGACTTGACCGATACTCAACTCACCGCTGCTCTCCTTGATGAGTTCCGTCTTCTCTTCTTTGCCATACTCGGTTGTCTTGCAAATGAGTCTTCCTTCTAGTCTCCGAGTTGTCTTCTTGCATGTTTGGGCATAGGCCGACTTAACTCACTTGACCAAATTTTATTTATTGCAATGCGATTTACAACAAAATTGGGGTGCCAACTTCCTATTCTAAGTTTTACATGGCATTCATCAAAATCTAAACAATAAATTTCTAACAATTTCCCCTTTTTGATGATGTCAAAACTTAAAACATTCAAAAATGTAAATAGCAAAGATACATCTGAGATAGTGTCTTCACATAGAATGTATGCGTAGAATCAATCCTTTTATTGATCATAACATTCTTGTTATTTTACACAACAATTTTACAAGGTGTATCGTGCAAACATTTGTCTACACAAAAAAAAATTAGCTTTATTGCGGAAGACTTACATAGTATGTATTTACATAGTAAAATACATGAAGGGGTGGACAATGAACACTTCATCTCCTTCATTTGTCTCCTTAACTTTCATCTTGTTCAAGATCTTACGCTCTTCTTCTCTTTTTCTCATCGTCACCCGCTTTCTTCTTCTTTCTTTTCATATGCCTTCCGGGCAGCTTCATCTCTTCTTAATCTCTCTTGTCTTTCCTCCCATAGCTGAGTTTGTCTCTTATTTTCTTCTTCTATTCTTTTCGCATACTCATCATTACTTTTAGCCACTTGCAAATTGGCTACTTGGTCAAGACCGGCCCGATGGAGATCCTCCTTTCTTGCCTGGATCTACGTGCTCAATGTTTTTGGGCGAGGCCTGGTCCGAAACCTCTTCCTCCACCACGCTTCTTCCTCTACCTGCGGGCGTGTATTGTCTTTGGGTCTTCTTCTTTCCAAACAGTGACTAGCGGAGTGACTAGCAGAGTATCGCGATGGTCTGTCACTGTCGGCTTCTTCACATAACGTGAGACCCTTTTCCCAAGACAACTCCCAAACTTGAGCCATAGACATTTTTGCAAAGTATCCTTGGATGCGGCGTTTTAAATTCATCAACCGATCGTGGCTCGGTCCCGACATCCGAGATGGCATAAGTGTCTTTGTCTCTTTTGGAATGCCTCCATGTTGTTTCAAGATGTTCATAACTCGGGCATCCATTCTTCCTTCCACTTCCTCCATCCCCGCTTCAATTGTTTTTCTCTTTTTCACCATAGATATAGCAGAGTGTTGGAGTGGCGAGTCATGGGAGTTTGTTCTTGATAATGTCACCGTGTGACAAGACCTTGTTGGGGGTTTGTGCAATCATCAAGGTCACATCTTTCGATCCTTCCCCCTCAACGGACTTTCTCTTTCTTTTGTTTTGACACTTCCTCAAATTTGTCTTTCCTTTTACAATTCTTCCTCCTTTTCCCCGACTTGGATCTCTTTAGCGCTTTAAAGTATTCCTCTTCCCCCTTTTTGGCATCATCAAAGGAGAGAGAACACTGAAACATCTTGTGAACGGGAAGTCGAGCTGCGATAGGCGAGTTCTTTTTCCGAGTCTCGCTGCGGTGTATGCGGCACGAAATTCGAGCGAGTGGCGTTGGACTCTCACTGAAATTAGCTTCATCTCGGCCATGAGAAGGCTGAATTTTCTATTCATGTTTTCTTCTATATGTTGTAGATCACTCTTATTTTGCTCACGCAGCAGCTTTATCTCGGCAGTGTGAGCTTCATGCATGTGCTCAATGTGTTCTCTCAATTTCGTTTTTGCATCGGCATTCTCGACTCTCCATACCAGCGACTTGTTAAACAATGTCCGAAGTATCTAACTTGTTCCACACGCATTGTTTGTCTGCTTTTGCCACCATTCCCGACCACGACTGTTATGCCTCTCAAGTCAGCAGGTAAGGTTGGCATCTCTGTTGTCCAACGATCGCATGTCCATAGAGGCTGGTGCCTCTCCATCCGTTCAATTTCAATTTCGAAATAATGCCTTGAACACCTCCCGAACTTGATTGTTTCTTCCGTTGCGGATGATGGCCATGCGGCGTCAAAGTCATAGTCGGTGAACGATGGTACACGACGGAATGATAGGATCTGGTGCGGGAAGGCGTGCGAGCTCGTTCTATGACTCTTCGGGAGGTCGGGTACCTCCAGGAGAAAGGAAATGATTCTACAAAGGAATCATCACGACTCTTGGGATTTGTTCAATGATGAGAAGTGCGCGTGAAGTTCCTTTTGAGTCGAACTCTGCTGCGGCTTGAGGAGCCCCGTGCGATGACTCTTTTCACTGGGGTCTTTTGTGAAGTGGACCCGACTTGCCGAGCCTCAAATGTCTCAACAGCCTTCGTTGGTCTCACCGGTTTCTCCAATTGAGTGGACTGGTCTTGGCCTTATCGAAGCGTCATCGGACGATGATGAGATTTCCATTGGTGGCTCATCATCAAAGTTGAAAGTTTGACGAGTAGTCTTGAGATCGACTTGCTCGTCTTTGGGAACATCCGCACCGAAGTCTTTTGGATCATCACGGGGGATGACTCGACTTCTTCGCCGCTTTCCCGATCCCAAAAAGGTGACATTAGGATTATCCTGGGAATCATGAAACGCGCTTATCTCCTTTTCGGATGGATCAATGATAGCGGGAGGATGTTCTCTACTTGACTTCTTTACCCCGGAAGTCTCAACCTCCCGGGCCTTTATTACCTCCTACGGTCTCAAGCTGCAGTGAGGCCTTGGACCTCCTTTCGGCGTGTCGCCTATCTTGGGTCTTCTGTGGTGGCATCCATTGGAGTCTCAACCCCATGGATTGCACTTTCATCGCCAGTGTTAACTCCCGGGGTTGTTCCTTCCTCGTGCCTCGATTGCATCCGCGTCATTAGCTAGCTCGCAGAGCGATTGGCACCTCACCCGAGACATCTCAATCATCTGAGCCGTTGATGACAACTTGATGTGTACTTTGAGGTTGTTCCTTCTCCACTTCGCCTCCTAGATTCGTCGTGGAGTCATCTGCAAGATTCTCCGACCTTTGCTGCGGTGGAGAGAGTGTCCCCTCGGCGGGCGCACCAGGTGAGTGACTTGGAATGGGGTCACTCGTCTCCAAACTCCCGGCTGTTTCTCTGAGTGTTCAAATTGGTTGGGGCGGGTGGTAAGACATCTTTATTAGGGGTTGGCT
Source organism: Rehmannia glutinosa (assembly GCA_016081115.2). Lineage (NCBI taxonomy): Eukaryota > Viridiplantae > Streptophyta > Magnoliopsida > Lamiales > Orobanchaceae > Rehmannia > Rehmannia glutinosa. Next base: position 29,450,989 of record CM071932.1, on the reverse strand, counting down.
CAACTGGGGTCCCCACTAACCCGGTTTCATCGCCAATTCCCTTAATTCCTTCTTCCGAGTGAGTGGGAAGTGGTGGCAAAATAACAACGGTGGCGATTTGTTGAACCACTCCCATTGGATCAATTTCAGTGTGTTTTGGAGGACTCTCCTGGTCCCTCCATCAATCTTTTCTCGTGAAGGATTACGGATTCGTGCATTGCTTGCTGCATTTGCAACTTTTTCTCGTGACGGCAGGTCCGGATCCTCATCATCGAATAAGATATCAAGGAGATGATGTGTGTGTTACGTGGTGCCGGTGATAGGGCGATCTTGCCTTCTCACGTGCCTCAACTTCCTCTACCTATCTTTCCTTCTCCTTGTCCTTGAAGATCCGCAAGATATCCGTGCGATTTTCTTCGTCCGATCTTGGACCACGGTGGTCACTCCAAGGAAGTTCAGCCGATTCCTCTTCCTCTTCTATAAATTCGGGCCGTTGGAACTGTTCCTTGATCGACTCAATTTCCACTTCCTCCACTCTCATGAGGCGATTTTGGATGTCCGGGTAAGGTGGGGATAGGATCATCACATCACTATCGCTCACTCTTCTTCTTCATGTCTCACCGCGGACTACAAAATGTGTCTTGGTTTGCCTCTGCTGATCGCCTTGACAGAGACTTAGTTGTTTCATCAATTATATCCTGGGGACTCTACTTCTCCGGCCAAAGAGTCTCGATGTCTGCTCCGGTGAGTGGGTGACTCGACCCGGTTTCTCAAGCTCGAGTGCTTGATGATTCTTCTTCGTCTCTAGTTTGTACCGAGGAATTTACGGTTCGAGATGAGTTTCTTCCGAGTCCGGGGTGGCGGGGCCGGTCTTTGTGTTTTCTTACGAGGAGCCGTCTTGGCTTATCGTTCTCCTCTTTTTGACGATCGGAGAAGGTATTTGAGAGTCCTTCTCGACCGCTAACTGTTGTTAGGCGGGGAGACATGGTCATGGGGCGGTGTGACTCCTCATTGCAGGGCGGGAGAAGGTTTGTTTTTCTTTCTTTGCATGAGCGTGATCTTCTTAGCAAAATGCAGGGGCATCTTTCGCTTTGGTGGAGAGGAAACAATCAGTCTTCTTGGTCACCGATTCCCCCTCACTCGTGTCGCTCTCTTGGCGTGGGCTCTCTTACATGCGCCAGAGAGAGGTTTGATCTGAACATCCTCCTGTTTACATGGAACACCTTTCCATGTCTAAGAGGACTCTTTCACCTCCATCACCCGCCAATCACCGGGCCATATCCTGGGATCCTCCAAATGCACCATCTTCCTTGAAGGATTTGTTCCTACATTCCGCAGCGAGTCATTGTGTAGACAAACTCAGCCTTTTTTATTTTCTTTTCTTCAATGATCGCAGCCATTCACGATCAATTTTGCTTTGTGATTGGTCAAAAGCTGCCAAATTTGATGTCTATGCATTTGGCAACTATGTCCAACGGTTGTGGTAATCCTCCTTCACGACTCTTGTTTCTTTGTGTAAACTATTTTATCAAAGGCATAGTTGGGCTTGGCTTTTTCCAAGCGGAATGGTTTACATCAAAGCATCGTTGATTTACGATGCTCCTTCCGTCGGTAGTGAGCGGTGTTCACCAAATCCTTGGCGAGATGGTGAACTTCTTTCCGTGAGCAAGATGACTTTATCCCTTCATCGTGAGTCTCGGCGTTCACGTAGAATCGCATGCGACCTCCTCCACATAGGTCATCGGATATTCCATCGTCAAACGATTTCAGCCCAGATGTTTCCAATTTCTCAAAGAATTTTCTTCACTAAGGTGTCGTCGGACCCCTGTTTTACCATCTTGCCGCGAAATCCACAATGAGCCGGTGTGGATTTGCTTTCCTAACTTGACAAAATCATAGGTTGGTGCCATTTTTCGGATTTCACCGAAGAAAACTTAGAGGTTGATTTAAGATAGATAGGGTTTTGAGAGAGTTTTGCTTTTGCTTCCGAAAGAAATGAACGGTTTTGGTAATATGAGAGAGAGAAGAAGGAAAGCTTAAGTATGGTTTATGAAAGGGCGTGCGGGTGGTTTTTGAAATGTGATCGAAATCAACGGCTTAGATTTTGCACGCCGATTTAGCATTTAATGTCTCGTATTTAATGCGGTAGCATTTATATCCAATCATAAGCTTGGTGTGCGGCTTTTTGCATGCACGCGTCATAATTATCTTTGACGTAATTCTTAAAAACATTCCCGCTTAGTCAAAACGATTGCGTTTTTGTCACTTGGCTCATAAATGACTCGGCTTTTACCCTTAGCTTGGTTTAACTCTTCTTCTCACGGTTCTCTTTGTGACTGTTGTCGACTTGGTATAGTCATGTCTTTCCGATCTGGTGATTTACTTAGGCGATTTGTGAGTTGACTCTTTTTCCCTTTTTGTGTTCCATTTCTTTTCTTTGATTCTTCCGAGTGTCACCACTCAATTAACCCTAACTCATGCTTGAGTTCTTCAAATCTTGACTCACATAATGGTTTTGTGAAGATGTCGGTAATTGTTTATCGGTTGAGATATATTCCAAGATGATGTCCTTATTTTCAACATGATCTCTTATGAAGTGATATCGACATCGATATGCTTTGTTCTTGAGTGCAACACGATTTTGAGTGATTGCAATTGCACTTGTGTTATCACACATGATTGGAATTTCTTTTTCCTCAACTTCATAGTCTCTCACCGTTTCTTTGTCTCATCCATAGGATTTGGGCACAACAATTGCCTCGCACTATGTATTATGCTTCACCGTAGAGGTGGCTATTGAATTTTGCTTGCTTGCTAAACCAGGAAATCACTGTTTCCCAAATTTGACATGTGCCTGAGGTGCTCTTCCTGTCGACTCGCATCCAAAGATAGTCGAGATCAATAGCCAATTAGCTTGAATCCACCTTCCTTTAGATACCATAAGCCAACTTCTTGGCTTCCTTTCAAGTATCTCAATATTCTCTTAGCATTTTTCATCATATGGCTCTCTTTTGGAGCGATTGAAATCTTGCACATACACCTGACAAAGAAAGGTGATGTCGGCCTTCTTTGTGAGATAGAGCAATGATCCATAAGTGCTCAGATCTTGTTTGATCTACAGGCTTGCCATCTGCATCCATGTCCATTTTGATGATGTATTCATTGGTATTTTCACGAAGACTTCTCCTCCATACCAAATTTCTTCATTAAATCTCTGGTGTATTTTGTTTGACTTATGAAGGTTCCATCCTTCATTGTTTCACTTGGAGTCCAAGGAAGAATGCCGCTCTCCATCATGCTCATTTCAAATTTACTTTGCATGAGGTTTGAAAATTTTTCACATAGCTCTCTGTTTGTGGATCCAAAATGATGTCATCCACATATATTTGAACAAGCAAGATACTCATTTTGTCTTGAATTAAAGAAAAGTGTTCTATCTACTTTTCCTTTTGTGAATCCATTCTCGATTAGGAATTGTGACAACGTGTCATACCATGCTCGGGTGCTGTTTCAATCCATACGAGCTTTCTTGAGTTTGTATACCTTATCTCCAAGAGTCTTCTCGCTCAAATCCTGGAGGTTGTTCAACATACACTTCTTCGTCGATAAACCATTTAGGAATGCGCTTTTTACATCCATCGATATACGAAAAAAATTCTTGTGAGTCGTGCATAGGCAAGAAACATCCTTATAGCTTCCAATCTTGCTACAGAGCAAATGTTTCATCAAAATCTATTCCTTCTTCTTGGCAATATCCTTTGGCTACTAGTCTTGCTTTGTTTCTTACCCACAGAACCTTCCTCGTTCATCTTGTTTCGAACACCCATTTAGTACCAATAACGTTTTGATGGGTGGGTCTTTGAACTAATTCCCATACTTTATTTCTTTCAAACCGATTGACTCTTCTTGCATAGCTTGAATCCAATGTGTGTCATCCAATGCTTGTAACACATCTTTGGGCTCTATTTGCGAGATAAAGCATGTGAACATAACTTCTTGTTGAGTTCTGATCTTGTTTTGACACCTTCTCTTATATCTCCAATGACAAGTTCTCGTGGATGGTCTCTCGGCCATCTTACATCAGTTGAAGTAAGTTGGTGGATTCAATCGTCTAGTAGGTGTTGCTTTGATCGACTCTCTCGTAGTCACTTAGCCGCAAATTTTCCACTGTTTTTGAGATTGACTATCTCATCTTCTTCGAGTTTATAATTCGGCTTCGGCTTGGCTTGAAAGATAGGGGCTCTTACTCAGTATGGTTGGATGATTCAAATTTTATCGACTGACTTTCAATGTCTTCTCCATTTACATTTGGCTCATCGAATACCACATGAATGGATTCTTCGCAACCATAGTCCTTTTGTTGAGTACTCAGAGGCTTTGCTTTTTTGAGTATCCCCGAAGAAGATACCTTCATCGCCTTTAGCATCGAAGGCCTTTAGATTGTCTTTGCCATTGTTGTGGATGAAACATTTACATCCGAATATTCTAAAATATGCAACATTTGGTTTTATTCCACCAAATCTCATAGGAGTCTTTGTCAAATTTGTTTGTTTATCATACATCTGTTTTGAGTGTAGCAAGTTTGTGTTGATTGCTTGACCCAAAATCTTTTTGGTAGCCCCCGCTTGACTAACATGGTCCTTCTTTAGCTTCTTTGAGAGTTCTATTCCTTCTTTCTCGCAACTCCATTCTGCTTTGTGGAGTCCTTGTCTGCAGATAGTTCATGACCAATACCATTTTCAATACAATCTTTGAGTTATTATTCCATTGACAAACTCGGTTCCTCTGCAATACGATCTTATTTTGATAATGGTTTGGCTCTTCTCATTTTGAATCCTCTTCATCACCGTGTGGTAGTTTACTTAGAGTTTCTTTCTTCTTACACATGAATATTGTCCATGTATATCTTGAGTAGTCATCTACTACTACCAGGTGTATTTCTTTCCACTTATGCTAGCCGGTTCCACTGGGCCAAATAGATCCATATGTAGCGGATCTGCAATATTCTTGTTGAAGATGAGCATGTTTTTCTTTGAATGATGATTTGATTTGTTTTCCCTTCGACATCGTCACATATACTCTCCTTTTTGTATCTCGAGTCCGGAAGTCCTTCCACAAGACTACTTACGGCAAGCAAGCTTGTTAATTGTTTTGAAATTCGGTGACTCGGCTTTTTGTGCCACGGCCAACTTGATTCAAATTGTGCTTTTTGCTAGTAGACAAAGTCTTTGGGTGTAGCGGTTGACCAATCTACTACATACATGTTCTTTTGTCTCGCATCCTTGCAACACAACTTCATTCGATTCAGCCTCCTTGATTTGGCATATACCCATGTTAAATCCAACATTATAGCCCTTTGTCACGAGTTGGTGATGCTTAGCAAGTTGAAGTTGAGTCCTTCAACATATGCAACATATGTGATTTCTAATCCATTCCTCTTGATGGATCCAATGCCTCTTATTTCACCTGGAGCTTCATTTCCTCCAAATATGACTTTTGCTCCTTTAACTTCCTTGAATTTTGACAGATTTTTCTTATTTCTGTCATATGTCCGGAAACGACCACTATCCATATACCAGGTTCCTTAGCACTCACTTTGTTCCTTGAACCCGCAATCAAGGAAATTAAGTTTTAGGTACCCATACTTGTGCGGGTCCTTAGGGTTAGAATTGTAAGATGATCCAACCAACTTATAGCCAAATGATTTGACTCTAAGGGTTGCCATCTATCGTGCCATAATCATAATTAATCTTGGCAAATTGCTTGGGGATTCTAGGTTCATACGATTGTCTCTTTTGTCTGTATGCTGCATATGTGTTTTTTGGCAATCGCCTTCTTTTTGGGTAATTGTAGTGTCTTTGAGTGTAGTGCCTAGGTGCATATGTGTGTCTTTGATGAACGCTCTTATACTTTTGGAATGGCCTTTCTTTGAGTTCTGTGGCCTTTGCCATTTGGGCTTATATTCCATAAGTCTATCTTTGATAGTTCACATCATTACAATCGGCTTGGCTTGGATATTTTCTACCATTCCCATCATATGTATTTCTTTTATAGGTTTTCTAGGGTTTTGGTAGCTCTGCTTCTTCTTTACAGAGTATTTTTGTTTGGAGTTTGCTTGAGGAACTCGGTTGAATCTCTTCTCAAATTTGTCCTTTCAAATAAGACTCAATCTAGTTGTTTTCGTTTTCCTTTATAACCAAGGCCGGTTTGCTTGTAATTGTGCTTTGAAGTGAATGTGAGTGCAACATTTAGAGTTTTGGATTTTTTAGACTCTTCATTGCTTGAAGATCCTTTTTCCAAAATTACTCTCAAAGTTTGACATATCACGAGAGTTAGATCCTAGCTTTGTCTTGTCTCCACATTCTCTTTGATTCATAATAAGATCATCCAATGATTTAGATGCCTTAGTGAATGAGGCAATAACATTTTTGAGGTCATTCTCCCTCTTTTCTATGGCGGTAATTTACGCTATTAGCTTGGCTTTTTCGGCCTTTAAACTTTCATTCCCATCACTATTTGACTTAGAGTACTCGGTTCCTTAGTCACCGTGAGTTTTGGCTCTTGAGTAGGCTGTTTTTTCCTCATTTAGTAGTGTGTGTTAGGATTTAATGTGTTCAAAATCTTTCATCGTTTTGCCTAATGAGTCATAAAGATCGGTGGGTGATGAAGTGTGTGTGTCATGATCACTATCACTAGAATCGAGTTTGATGAGTTGGAGTTTACCTCATCTTCTTGGTCGTTGATCTTGTTCCTTGGCCATCAAACGGATCGGGCTTCTTCTTCGTGAGTCACTTGAGTAGTCGGCTTCACTTGCTCTCGACTCGGCTATGTCTTTTGACTCTGCATTTTCTGCACCAATATTACCTTTTTCTTTTCTTGTCTTCTTTCTCTCAAGACCTTTCTTTCTTCTTCATTCCTGTATTTGTTGACTACGAGGATATGGGCGATCAATGGCATAGTGACCTGGTTGCCTACAATTCCGGATAGATATTCAACCTTTTGATCATCTCTTTCCATTCTTGGATTGTCACTTTGATATTGACTTTTTGATGATCTGTTCTCTTGGTTGGCCTATCTTCCCTTGATTTGGAGGGAGTGAGTGTCTTCGGAGGATTCGCCCTTGCCTCTCTTGTAGTTCTAATTGAAGAACTTGTTGAACCTTTTTACTAGTAGGGCTATTTCTTCCGTGTCAATGACTTCTTTGACCTCGGCTCTCTTCCCATCTTTAACAATTAGAGCACTTGTTTTTGGGTACAATTTGTCTCTTCCTGTCTTTTCTTCTCGGCCAAACTCGTAGGCTTTGAGGTCCGAGAATAGTTCATGGTTGGATGTCTTTGATAGGTCCATGGAATGTCTTAGTGCCATGACTTTCATTTCCCATTCGGTTGGAAGACTTTTTAGGATCTTCATACACATTTCCTTCTCGTATATTCCTTTCCAAGTGCGATAGCTCGTTGGTGATTTACGTGAACCGAGCATCCATTGATCCAGGTTTTCTCCTGAGATCATTTTGAAGTTCTCAAATTTCAGTCTGACCACCGATAATTTGTTTTCTTTGATTTGCTCTCGAGCCTTCACAAATCAATATTAGCTTGTCCCCATTTCTTTTTCCGTTTTGCATGATTTGACTTTATTGAACATGGCTTTGTCGAGGTTTTGTAAAGGATGTCCTTGCTACATTGTCCAGGTTGTATATTTTTCTCGTCATCATTTGTCCATTCGATTCTTGGTTTTTCCACCATGGGTGGTGCGGGAGCAACATCCTCTTCACCTTCACCGCAGCTCTTCTTACAGTTGTGTTCACCTTTAAGATTTGCGGTGGCCCATCCTCTATCACTATCCACATCTCATCATGTAATCTTTGATAGATGAGCCTACATACGAATATTCCAATCATCAAATTCTTCAATTGTGAACATAGGGATGCGTGTCAAATTTGCTTCCATGATAATAAATTTTAATGATAAAAGGAGTTTTGAAAGTTTAAGTCTAAAGCGGACTTTGAAAAGTTTGGAGATCTAGTTCAAGAACCGGTCAAGCGGAGGGCTCAATGAACCAACCGCTCGATACCACTTGTAGGTCCCAAAGGGTGTAAGTGTAAGGTTTAGAAGGGGGATTGAATAAACCTTACCAAATTTTTGATTTAGTCCTTTTAAAAATTCAGAGTTGATACTACTGTTTGTGTCCTTGGTGGACATGACCAATTTAGTTAATCAAGAGTTAGTCTCTCAACGCACTCAATCGAGCTGTTGATGGAATAACTCAAACTAAGTCTAAATTAACTCAACTGTGGTTTGTTTTCAGCGGAAGACTTAACACCCTTAAGTTTGGTTAAGTAGAGATTTAGAGCTTGATTTAGTACTTAGAGGTTATCTAATGGATAGCAAATATGTCAAAGATAATTAAACAAATATGATGCAAGAATCAAAGTGCTTTGAAATGTAAATGACACAATAAGATTTTTATAGAGGTTCGAAGATGGGGTAATTCTTCTACTCCTCTCTTCTCCAACTCCCGGAGGAATCCACTAGGTATTGATCAAGATACAAAGTGGTAATACCCGGATACAAGTCTTGATCACACAAATGACTTGATCCTTTGGGACTCGATCTGGAGACGCCTTGATCACTCACCAAGGCTTCTCGTATGACTCGGCTTCTTCACCGGGCGGTTGCCTTGCTACTACAGACTCACTTGCTCAAGCTCTTTGGATTTGATCACGAAGCCCTCCAAAAGCTCAAGACTTGGTTCGACCTTGAACCTTCCTACAATCCTTCGTGGAATGTAGACCCCTTGATTCTTGATAATTTCCTCTTCAACTGATTGAAGTTATCTTTCCTTCACAGGTGAGTGTTGGATTGATGTTCTTCGTAGTGTAGGCTTGAGGATTGAGCGTTTAATGACTTGAGAGAATATTTCAGTTCTGATTCTAATAATTGCTTGAATGTTTGTGGTTACGGTCACCGCTCTCGTAGTCATTCCTCAGCCTTTATAATGATCTTTCAAAAATCGCCCGTTGAAGAGATAGGCTTATTTTTGAAAGTCATTTGTGGTCGCTTGGCTTGTCTTGTTGCGATCCTTGGAATTGCCATTTCCTCGTATGAATTGTTCTTCACCTTTTTCGGAGTTCGACACGGTGTAGTGCTTCCCATTGGTTTATTCCTTTTGCACGCTTCGACTGAGCACTTCGAGAAAGGTATCATGGAGATATTACTTGTTTAAGTAATTCTCTTGATTTAAATGCAACGGATCTTTTTCATTATCTCGACTTGACCGCATTTCCTTGCTTTCCCCAGGTAACTTAGAGTCGACTTCCAATCATAGGATGACTCTTCTCCGTCACCTCAACTTGAGACTTGGCTTTTCTTGAGTTGACTTGACGATCTCCACTCAACCGCATCTCACCGCTCCTTGATGAGTTTCCGTATTCTCTTCTTTGCCATACTCAAATTTGTCTTGCAGTGAGTCTTCCTTCTAGTCTCCGGTTGTCTTCTTGCATGTTTGGGCATAGGCGACTTAACTCACTTGACCACCCTATTTATTACAATGCGCTTTACAACAAAATTGGGGTGCCAACTTCCTATTCTAAGTTTTACATGGCATTCATCAAAATCTAAACAATAAATTTCCTAACAGATTTGGTAGTCTATTTTCTTTAAAAATTGATGATTTTAATAAGAAGCTTACATACTTGGCCGGTCGAAAACTTTAATGCACTAAGTAGCGAACGGTTTCGAGGATGGTAGGCGTATTCATCTCAAAAGGGAAGATGTTGGTAGGGTCCTGGGGTTCCCCGATGGTGACATTGTTATTGAGAAGAAGAAAAAAATCCGAGAAAATGTCGCTTGCATTTGACGAGTGGAAAACAATGTTTCCAAATTTTCGTAAGGTGACAGCAGGTGATTTGGCTATTAGGATGATGCAGTGCGTAGATGGGGGGGACTGGTTTCGTAGACATTTTGTTACGCTCATTGACAGTGTACTTATTGGGAATTTACAGAGTGGATACATCAATCCACTTATTCTCAATTGCCTTGACGATGTTTCAAAAATAAGGGAGTTCAATTGGTGGGATTATACCTTGAACACCCTTCTATCCAAAAGAGTCAAATGGGACGAGACGAACAAGTATGAGTTCAATGGGTCGGTTCTGTTGTTAACGGTAATTTCATCCTGTATTTGCATTTTTGCATTTTTAAAATGTGATTTTGTAAGGTAATTTGATCATTTATTGCGTTGTCACATTCACAATTTTGTCTATGTTTTGCAGGTGTTTTACTTGGACAGGGTCAGTGTACTAGGCAGAGATGTGCCGAGGACATTACCGGCATTTGCTTCATGGACGATGGAAAAGGTTAATAAAAGAATCCGTAAAGAGTTCCTACACGGTGGATTTGGGCAGGGATATGTGGAGGCTCCATATGTTGGTGTGGTTCCATTGCAACCTCGGTTGGAGGGATTGGTCGTCGATCAAGGGAAACAGTCATTTCTTCCCGGGTCTTCGTCGGCAGGTGGTGATGGACAGGTATATAAATAAACTTGTTATTTTATGGGGCAAATTCTGTGTATATTCTATTTTTGTACAATTAGCACACACTTGTTGTATAATTAGTGTTTGCATATTTTGAAAAAACATTTTTGAATGTTTGTATGGATAGATCAGTATGTTTGTACACATTGGTTATATAGTTGTGTAGGTAAATTTTATAATTAGTATTTTAACGAGTTTTTAGATTTGAATATTTGGATGTTGTATGGATAGTCCACTTTTGTTGTATACATGGATTACTTATATTGTATATATATTTCTATGTGTAGCAGTTGTAGTTCATAGCCCGGGGTTTGTATATTTAGTTGACACATGTTGTATATCTAGTTTTTAGATGTTGTATACTTATTATTATGTATGTTTGTTGTAGTATACTTATTGTATATTTAGTTGAGAACGTTGTATACTTTTGTCTATGCATAGATCACATTTGAACATTTTTGAATGTTTGTATGTATAGATCAAGATGTTTGTACACATTGGTTACATAGTTGTGTAGGTAAATTTTATAATTAGTATTTTAACGATTTTTTGGATTTGAATATTTGGATGTTGTATGGATAGTTCACTTTTGTTGTATACATGGATTACTTATATATTATATATATTTTCTATGTGGCGGTTGTAGTTCATAGCCCAGGTGTTTGTATATTTAGTTGACACATGTTGTATATCTAGTTTTTAGATGTTGTATACTTATTATTATGTATGTTTGTTGTAGTATACTTATTGTATATTTAGATGAGAACTCGTTGTATGCTTATTGTTGTATACTTTTATCTATGCATAGATCAAAATGGTATGTATATTTAGTTGACAAATGTTGTATACTTACTTTTCAGATGTTGTATACTTTTTGTAGTTTTTATTATTTCATTTATTTTCACATTCCTTATATAAAATAGTAATATTTGTTCATCCATTTTGATTAGTTATACTTGTGTTTTGGCAGGGATACATTGCGAAGATTAAGGCAAGGATTGCTTGTCTTGCTTCCGATGTTGTGGAAATAATTTCCTTGATACGGGATGCCCCATCTGAGGTGACTGAGGTCCCTGAATTTTCTGAGATTGGAGTGCTTGCGAAATATTTGATATGTTATAAGACGGTTCATGTTGAGGCCACATGTGGCGGAGATGATGTGGTTGGAAGCGAGAGTCAGCAGGCCGAAGCTTTTTGGAGCAACCCCGAAAATATTGCTCTGCTAGAGAAGATGGAAGCAGCTATATGTAAGCGGGATGAGTTTGAGAAATGGAGTGGTGATAAGCCCGACAAGCCTCGCCAAGCCAAGTTTTAGTCTTGGTTTAACCCAAGAACCCACCACCGATAAATGGGACACGGTTGTCGAGACCTCTTGATTTTATGAGAAGGATGTGGTCAGGTACATTGGACGACAGTCCGGGCGGAGAGAAGGTGGTGATGATTTGGAAGTAGACGATGTTGGGGTAATTTTTTTTCATTTTACATGCCTGTTATTTTTGATGTTTTGTTGTATATGTTTTTTATTCTAGTTTATTTTGGTTTTTAGGATCGGAGTAATATCAACGTTGATGATGGTTTGGACGTGGGTTTGGTGGGAATGAGATACCAAAAAAAAATAGCGAGAAGATGCCGGTTTATTGACGAAATAAACCTCGAAAGAAAAAGAAAATGAGACGTTGACCTCCCCGCTCGTTGAGAGACGGGTTGATGTGTTATCGAAGTTAACCGAAGCGAAGAAACATGATTGTGAAGTGGTTGTTCGAGAACCCTAAGCTGAAAAGTATTTTTATATTTTATGATAAAATATACTATAAATTCTTTTATAGTGGCTAATTATTCTTTTCTCATTGGACATTATCTTACGAGGACGAGGCAATCTTCAAATTTGGCGACATGATCATAACAAGGGGAGGACTTTGTGACGATGCGCCATGGAATTTACCCGAGCATATCACCGATTGATGCATGGACGAAGATTTTGAATGCCAAAGAGTTGTTAAGGAGCAAGAGTTCGCCTTATAGATTTTTTTTGCTACCACATATTCAACGCATCGCATTTTTTAATTTCATTAATTTTCAATGCATGAAATCGAAAATATTTTGCACGTGCATGCTTGTATGTGTAATTTGATATGTCGATTTAGTTGACCTAATTTACATGGTTTTTTTTTAATCGTAAGTGTATTGTTTTTTTTTTTTTTTTTAGTTAGGCGGGTATGTTTTTTTAGATGGGAAAAAATGCATGTTTAGTACGGTGATGTTTGTTTATTTAGTGAACGTGTTTTGTATACTTAGGAATGATTAATTGTATAGTTGGGCCAATAGATTTGTTTATTTAGTTTAGTGGATTTGTATAGTTTTATTATAGAAATGTATAGTTAATTAAACATGATTGTCTGACTTAATTCATGGGTCTGCTTGTTTTATTTGTGTATCTAATTGTTTTGATAGTACACTGGATTTGTTTAAATAGCTCAGCCGCTTTGTAATTATAGGAATGGCTAATATCATATCTTTTTCAGTGTGTTTGTTTATGTATTTCAGCGGATTTGTATAGTTATTGATATTGAAATGTATAATTAGTTAACTAGTTTTGTATTACGTATTTGATGGATGTGTATGTTTTGCCATATTTCATGGTGTTTTTTTCCATTGTTACAAGTTCGGAGGCAATCGATGATAGTAGATCCTTTGACTTATTTTGTCAAAGTCTTGACGCCGAGATTGGTGATGCCATCCCAAAGAAGCTGCAGGCGTATGAGATGGTATTTTTTTTATTTTCGTTTAAAATCATTAATAGTTATTTTTGTATTATTTTTATGTATTTTATTTTTGATGATAGTATGTTAGATTTTACAATGATTTTTTGTTTTATCCAGTTTTTCTTTCCGATATGTAAGAGTGAACACCTCTTTGTTATTGTGTTCGACATGAAGAGGAGCTGTATGCAGATATTGGATAATTCCTCGGTTGGAGGAACCAAGTGCGACAAGTATGAAGATGTGCCTGCAAAGTTGGTGATTTTTGTATTTTTAGTATTTAGTAATTGTATAGTTAGCTCATATAGTTGTTTATTTTTTGTTAAGTTGACCTGAATAACTTTGAATATTTAAAATGTTTAGTTAGTTTGATGTTTTTGTGTGTGTAATCTGGTGGATTTGTGTAAATTGGATAGTTGTGTATTTGTATACTTAGCTCATATAGTTGTTTATTTTTTGTTATGTTGACTGAATAACTTTGAATTTTTAAAATGTTTAGTTAGTTTGATGTTTTTGTGTGTGTAGTCGGTGGAGTTGTGTAAATTAGATAGTTTGAATGCCTAATTATCCATTTTAACTTATTACATGCATTAAACATCCTTTTTCTTATGCATCGGGGGCGTTTTTTCGCCAAAGACTTGATGAGCAGAGAGGTTGTGAGCATATGGGACAAGAGTATTGCGAACTTAGCCCATCAAGAATTTCTATGCCATGGAGAGATGCCAAAAACAAGGTTGATCATGGAATCTTTGCAATGCGGCATATGGAAACGCGTACATGGGGAGAGGTCCGAGAGGATGGTCACCTGGGCTACGGAGAAGGGCAATACTAGTCTTATGTGTACTTTTCGATCCAAGTACATTGTTTGCTATTTTCTTAGATGACATGAACGAGTTAAGGGACAAGAATCATTTGAATGCAAGAAGCATTGGGTGTGCAAGAAGCCGATGTAGTAGTTTTAGTGCATGGGAAATAGTAGTGGTGATTGTACTTGACATATTAGTTGTTCATGTTTAGTTGTCTTTGGTAATGGTTTGGTGTTTTGGAGTTCGTACACATTTCAAGGTTTTTAGCACTTGTTTATTTTTTTTTGCGATCGAATATTGTCTTAGAATCGTGTGACTTCGGATAATCTTTCCTTTTATATTTTAGTTGAATAGCTAATGCATTGGATTTGTATAATTGCTTATGTTGATTTGTATTTGTTAGTAGTGTATGTAGTTTAGATTTTTTTGCATGTCAATAAGTGTTGTTTTTAATTAGGTAATTTGAATTATATACTTAGTTTAGGTAGGTTTTTAGTTGGAACCGTATTCATGGTTTATGATTTTTGAACAGTCTGTAGGTCTCATGTATGAATAGGTATGTAGAATTGTATTTTGAAATCAATATATTTGTTTAATTAAATCAAATTTGAATTGTAATTGTACATATTTATGTAATTTTCTACAAGTGACTGTTTTTAGTTAGTAAAGTTTTAGTTGTTTTTTTTTTTTTTGCCATTGGAATTGTATATTTTATATAATGGACTCGTGTAAATAGGTCGGTTCACCCGTCGTTTGACATTTGATTATTATTTGTTTATGTAGACAAATTTAGTTGTATTTTTGGTAATTAAAAATGTATACTTAGTTAAATTAATTTTTGTTAGCTACGTTCAATTATGTTTTTTTTTTTTTTGGCATTGGAATTGTGTATGTTATTTCATTGAATTGTATATTGTATAATAGATTTTTGTTTAAGTAGACAAGTAGATTTATATGTTTTGGTAATTGGGTTTGTATAGGTAGTAAAATTGTGTTTTTCGAGCCAAAAGTTATGCAAAATGTATACGTGAATGCAAAATCAATTCAAAAGAGAATTAAACAGGTAACAAATTGTTCTTACATAAAGTATAAAACCACACTAACATATTCTTCACCCAAAACTTTATTAAATAAAAAACATTATACTATGGTGTGGTGTTGCGTTTTGGACATGTCCTCTTGTTATGTTTTTCGATCTCACCACAAGTTCCACACTTTCTTTTGAGTTTTGTGCTTGCTTTGATGGCTTTCTCTATTTGGCTTAGAATTCTACTCCTCACATTACTTCCGCTCCCTTGTTTTTGGCTTGTTTCGATGGCAATACGTAAATATCAAGATGTGAGGTTGAGCCACAATAGGTTTCCATTACCGATTGTTTGCTTCCCCATAGATGGTGCATGCGGCTGATCTTTTAACAATTCTACCTTTTATTCGACACAAGACGTGATAAATTCGATAATTTGTCAATATTTCCTTGTCTTGCTAGGCCAATGCAATCGAATCGGACCAAAGGTTGTTTAGTGTTACCGCTTCGTCTCCTCCTCCGATAAATCGGCCGATTTTCGTGTGTGGTGTGATTGATGCGGACTTCATCCATCGTCATGCCAAAAACTCCCTAGAATCTCCTGATAGTCCTTTAGGACCACAAAAGCATGACAACACAAAGAGCTGTTTGTTCAAGTTTTTGCGGTGCATTTTATCAATGTTTCCATCTTGTATTTCATGACATCAAATATACTATATGTTTTGTGGCATCATCGCTTATCTCTGTAATTCCGCAATCATAGATGGATGCTTCAATTTTCATGCTAAACTTCGCAAATATCTTGTGCGTATACACCAAGATGCGTGCTTCTCTATGGCTAGTCGTGTCTTGCACTCTGAAAAGCTGTTTGGGACTCCATTGCGCTTTGAAAGTGCATGAAAAAGTCAACCAAATTTGAACCAGGATTTGTAAAACTTCCAAACCAAATTGTTGGTGCTCTCGATCGTGATGTAGTTTTGAGCAAACCACCAAAGTGGCACATCTTTAAAATATGCGGGTATCCAACTCTTTCTAAGCTCATAAATATGTACGAACCATGTATGCGATGATAGACCAAAGTCAGCCATAATATCAGCCCATTGACTCTCAAAATCCGTTGTTGAAATGTTGGTGTCCCACACGATTGAATTCAGGCGATTTCTGAAATTGTTATCCTTGAATAGAGCGTGACCCACCTTAATGCTTACCTTTTCCATTATATGCCACATACACAACCTGTGAATTGCTGTTTTGAACACAGATTTAATGGCATTCTTCATTGTCGGATCTTGGTCTGTCACTATATAGTAAGGTTCACGACCAACAGCTTCTAAGAACTTTCTGAACAACCAAGTATATGATTCTTCGTCCTCCTTTAGTATAAGACCAGCTCCAAACGTGACACATCGTTGATGGTTATCTACTCCGGTAAATGGAGCAAAAACCATTTTGCACCTGCACACCATAAGTATACAATTTTAAGTTAATAAATAATATGAGCACATTGTATTAAATATACAGGAACACATGGCTAAGTGTACAATGTTAGTCCAATATGTATACGTATCCCATCAACTAAATAAACATGGATGCTTTGTAAAAATAAAAGTTGTTTCGCTTTTACAATACACAAAGATTCACATTATTATAAACCCAAGTTGGCATGCAATGACACTCAATTATATGAACAATTTACCGAAAATAAGTATACAAACCTAAAAGGAAAAATTACATATGCCAATGTATTAAATATACAGTAAAACATCATTCATTGTTCATTATGGAACAAAAATTATACAAATCACATCAACTAAGTAAACATGATATATTCATGTAAAACTTCTAAAAGTCTCGCAACTAAATTCGTGCAAGTATACATATATTATCAACTAAGTATACATGTTATTTTGCAAATTTCATCAAGAGTACTTTTTAATCGTATAAGTATACATATCCTTTCAACTAAGTGTACATGTCACCGCATAAATAGAAAGTAAACCACAATGATTTACCCGTTAGTATTGTATGTAGCATCAAATGAAAGCACATCTCCAAATGTGGCGTAGTTCCTTTATGGATTTTTGGTCCGCCCAAAATAGACGCTGCGTCGATTGTTCATCCTCGTCCACTCTGCGTATTCGAAAGCCATGCCTTGATTTATCTCTTTTTGTTTAAATAATTTGTCTATCACCAATTGTGCATCTCGCACCGCATATATAGGCTTTCAAGTCGCGTTTGAAGTTTTTAAAATCAATCTTCGATTACACCGACGTGTGAAAATCGCCAACCATCTCCTTGAATAATTCGTGTTGTTTTGAACTCCCTATATTAGCCTTTGTGCAATTCATTATAAATTCTTTGGTGACCGGGTTCAGATTTAAACTTTTAGGAATTGTTTGAATGTATTGATTGCCATTGGGTGAGTGTGGCGTTCTTCAAAACTTCGTATTTTATATGCGACAGCTATGGTGTATTCGAATATACAGCGTGCATTGCACCCAACACGGTTTGAAGTCCTCTTTCGTGACCCATGTGGCGGGTTGTTATCGGCTTCATCTGTATGCTCCATAGGTATGTTGTTTTTTGTGTGTTTGAAGCCTTCTCTATTGCAAAGAACATAATGCACACGAATTACTTCGTTCTTGAACCGCTTTGCCGTGCTCCTTCTGATGTCAAATCCACTAATTGCTCCGTACTCTTTGTAAAATTGTATATCGGTTTCCAATGTAGCGAATGCATGCCTACTCGTGGAATCTTTTCTTGTTCTACTTCTGGTATCCAATATTTAGTTGAGCCTGGTGAGATTTCGATTCGTTGACGTCCATTGAAATTGTTTGTTGGTTCTGTGATATTTTACATTAAAACAAGGCATAGCAATTAAAACAAAATGGATGTATTATTTATACAATATGCAACCATATACATACATATTGTTATTATTATTAAATACGTTCGTATACACTACCATACAATTTTTTTCTCTCGAGGAATTTATATCCAATATAACAAAGTGAAATTATGGACTAATATTACAATACATACAAGTTTATATTATAAACACACAACAATAATGACAATGTATACAAGTTAAATTTGTTAAACATGCACGCAAAATGGTTGACAACATATACGCAATCTCTAAACTAGTTGTAAATATTTTAAGAATTAAATATTCAAATACGAGATTTATATACTAAATATACTAACATTGTTCACTACATATACAAACTAACAAGAAATATACAATGTACAGACAATTCCAAAATTTGTGAACATGTAAAACATGTATACAATGTTTAACACAATTTATACATCCATTGTATACTAAACATACAAATTACATACCCAAACATACAATTGGTTCGATTATTCGTTTATACAATGTTTGCCACTAAATATACATATGTTGTATACTAAAAATACATATTACATACCCAAACATACAATTGGTCCGACTATTCGCTCTGTTTTGTTACAATGATTCCTCCTAAATTTTTCTCGCAAGTATATCGTAAGTAATTACCTTGGGAACATTCACCGATCGCGTTGGAGGAAGATCTTCCGCCATTGTTCAATCCCTTTCTTTGTAATTGATGACAACCTTGTCAATTAACGAAATATATGATATGTTTTTTCCTCGTATGCAAATGTATATTGTATAATTTTCGAGATTTAAGAATTGATGTCAGTGGTGGTAGAGATTGTCGTGGTGAAGAAGAATGGGTTGACGCGGGTGGATTAGCATCGATTATGGGACGTGATCAATTGAAGATCACGCCCCTAATTTTCAGCGTGAAGTTACCATTTTAATTTCGACAGTTTACAATTTTATCCCCTGCTATGTATAGTTTGTTATGTAAAGTTGTATAGATTCTTTTAAATCCTGGCCGTTGATTTCTGTTCTTAATGGTGTGGATTTGGTCTTATGGACTTACCTAGGGGAGTGGTCTCACAGGATCCCCTCCCTACATATATATATATATATATATATAATTCCTAATTCACAAGCTTCTTTCAATATTTTATTTTTACAAATTATTTCATTAATTTAGTTTGATTTATTAAAATCACATATTAATTATAATTTTATTTAATGTAGAAAACGAAGGGGTCGAGGACTAGGACTTTTATAGTTAATTTTTCTACATCGAATATCTGCGATTATTAAGGTAGGAATTTTATATTATTTGTCTTTATTTAATGTTCCATAATTATACTTCATTGATTGCAATATATGTCAAGAGGAAATAAATTCATATAAGCTAGGGGCCATGAAAAGGGTCCGGGATCAAACGTATCTTCGGGTGAAGCCGCAATGCTATATGCAAAGAATCGACTAGTCGGAAAAAAGAGGAAATTAATGAATTTATTGTTGTAATTATGTGAATACATTTCATGTTATATTAAATATTGACAGATATATCCCTACTTGAACGAGATGAAGCTCGCCCTATTATTATCATGACTTTCAGGTTGAGGAATCCGACTGAAGATATGATGTTGTGGATGGTGGAATAAATCATGTTATATTTATATTTGAAATAATTATGATCGGACTAAATTTTAGATTTATGTCTTTAATTTTTCCGGTTTATGCTTGGAATAATTGTTGGATATTTAATTCGAAAGATGCAATAATGATAATAATAATAATATATTTTTTTCCTTAACAATTAAAAATTCTAAATCAATTTTTTGATAATTATTGGGATCACTTTAATTTATAAATTTGTATTTTCTTAATAATATTTTTAAAATACTTTAATTTCATAAAATTGGGTTGTTACACCCCAGATAGGAGGGGCCTTTTCATGGGGGTCCTAGTAAGTAGCCTCCTCCGGCTAAGTCATCGGAGGGTAAGACCTCACCTGACTAAGACCTCGGGTGGGAAGATCTATTCTGGCTAAGACCCCGGATGGGAGGGGCCTCCTCACAGGGGTCCTAGTAATTAACCTCACCCGGCTAAGACCCCGGAGGGAAAGACCTCACCCGGCTAAGACCCCAAATGGGAAGATCCCGTTCAGCTAAGATCCCATATGGGAGGGGCCCCCTCACAAGGGGGTCCTAGTAAATTTTCCTCCTCCGGTTAAGGCCTCAAAGGGAGGGGACCTCCTCAAAGGGTCCCCATACATTTTTCTCCCCGATGAAAATATGCAAGAAAAACAAGGCAAAAATACTAACACATGTGGGGAAGAGATAAAAATAATAAAAGAAGAACTTGGGGAAAGCTCCGGAGGGGCGCCCCCTCCGGTCTCTGGAAGGGCGCCCGCCCGAGCTCGAAAGGGTGCCCTCCCGAGCCTCGGAAGAGCGCCCTCCGAGCTCCCGGAAGGCGCCCATCGGGCTCGAAAGGGTGCCCTTGCTAAGCCGCGAACGTCCCCTAATATCAAACACAAGTGTCTCCTGGATATTCTGAGAAATTAATGCTTCCTTCCAAAGGAAATGGTCTATCTCTACACAAAATATGAATAAGATTTCCACAATAAGAAGTCACATGCAAATATTATAAGTAGAACTCGATAAAAGAATGCAAATATGCATAAAGAAGAACATCAATGTAGCATAAGAAGCAATGGAGCATCATCCGGCCCTTGGAGCAAAGAAACATCTCAAGCCAAAATAGAAGTAAAAACATACAAGTACGCAAAGTATGCCCTAAATAGGTGGGCATGAATCAAAAGCCATATGGGCCGGAATAAAGCTATCACTACTCGGGCATGGGGGCTCCGCCCCCTACATCATCGCCCCGTCAGTCTCCTCTTCATCACCGCCGCACTGGGGCTCCATCCTAAGATCCTATAATGCCTAGATCTCCTGATCCTCCTCTTCTTCAGAAACATTACAGTCTAAGATGCATATCACCTCGCTGGAGGCCTTTCTGCTCTGCCATAGAAGTTTCCGGCAATGATGTATCGTCTTATCAAAGTAGAAGGATGACTCTCTCATCAAATCCGAATGATAATACAAGGAAGACTTGTAGGCCTCCACCAAGCTGGCCCTCTCCTTAGCTAATAACTCGATACCAGCAGGAGACTGAAAGAATAACTCACTCGTCTTCGCCTCATGCGCAAGTTGGTCCTTCGTTTGGGAGTACATATTAGATAAGTCTGACATCTAGCTTTTATGTTAATTGGCGCTCACCTTGAGGCTTTTCACCTCGTCCCAAAGTTGGTGGTTCCCCGCCTCCACTGCCTCGCCTCGATGGTTCAAAGCCATCACAAGGTTCAGAATATGCACCAAAATTTGCACAAGTCTTAACTAAATTAAAAGAGACAGGTACGGAAGAATGAAAATACAAAGTAACCACGGAAGCTTACCTGGGAAACATCCCCATAACGGTGTGTCTTGATGTCCTTGAAGGATAAAGACCTAAGACCGGACTGGTCATCCACCGACAAATCTTTTCTCTAACTAGCATATCCCAAGCTAGATCTGTGAAGTCCCAGTGGGACTGTACCCCATCACGATGGTTCACTCCACCATAAAAGATAACTCAGGGACTGAAGAAGCATCACCAGGCTCCATCCTCGGCATATTCCCCCAGAAGAGCCAGAAGGAGGACGGGGAGCAAAAATTGTAAGTCCAAGTGGCTATGATAATCTAGATGGGGGTGAATAGATTATGCTCATTTTCTCGATTATGCCCTCTTTTGTGACGCCCACCCCTACTACTACACTACTAAGCAATATAAAAAGTGAAATTTGACAACGTAAACCCTATATACCTGTACATTTGTTTTTACCTGTGATATTTTAACAACGAACAAGCAAGATCACTTTACTTATAAGAAAATGACAACCCATATCTATAAGAAAAAAGAGGTAACAAACCCTGTATTAAACATAGCAACCTCCATGTAACCACACTCATAACCCACATCACCCATCTATTTATATATACATATTTACATGAGAGTTTCAAAAGAGGGTACAACCTTAAACCAAAATATAATACAGGCCAAAAAGGAAAAGTGACCCATCAACATAGCCCAGCAACAGTGCGTCATCCATGTACATTGTCCTCAATAACCTCGTAGGAGCTCCAGCACCGCTTGCCAGATAAGGCACCCGAAAATCCAAAGATCACCGACTACACCAATAATGCATGAACTAAATGAGCCAAAGCTCAATAAGTAAAAATCATGCATGTCAATGAAATGATATGAAATACATAAGTAATTGTATCAAGATACTCTTTCGAGAATGCATGCCGATGAAATAAAGTATTTAAACCAAATTCTTTTTTTCTTTTATTGGGCCCTCGCCCCCTACTACACACCTGGAAAGAGCTCAATATCAATTTTAAGATGGCCAATAACCGATTGACACGCAGACGAGGGCCTATCCTCTTGTGACCGCCGGATGTCCGCCTCATGCCTCGCACCCGCGATCCACAAGAAGTCATCCCACTCGCCGCACCAACCATAAGGGGTACTATCAAGTGGACCATCCTCTCGTGACCACCAGGCGTCCGCCTCATGCCTCGCTCCCTGCGGTCCTCCTGGAAAGTCATCCCACTTGCGATGAAATATCATATACATAAGCCACACAGCCCGATGCACTAGTAGTGGCCAATCAAAATATTTTCTTTTCAAAAATCATGTCGTGCATGCCTCATCTCAATAATGCTCATATGTTTGCATGCATGTGCCAATGAATGACATGCTCAATGAAACACAAATCATCACACTCCAATATCCACCAAACAACATATGAACATCAAGGGTTTCCATAATGAATCCATCAAGATACAAGAATCACATTTAGTATCAATAAGACAGAAATACTATGTTATGCATTGTAGAAGGCAGATAGATTTTCACTTACCTTGCACTTGCACCAGTTGTGCAGGCTTACTTACAAGTTTGTTAATTGTGACTCCTAAAGCTTAGGTGTGAACAATCAAACGATAACAAGTATTAAGTTTAATACCCAAAGTGAACAATGTTACTACACATAATCTCATAAAAAGACCTCAAATTCCAATTTAACTAAATATCGATCAATATGATTAGAAACCTAATTAAACCTCCTCAACGTCTAAATTTCTCAATTTAAAGACCACTCAATTGGTGTATTTAAAATTCGCATTTAAGCCCCTAAATATCAAACATTATTGTGACCATTTTGTATTAACTCGTGTATATAGTTATAGCACAATTAAAGGCCTATCTCAGTACCAATATCTTGATGCAATCTCAAATATATAATTCTCGATGAAATTTAGTACATAAAAAGGTGTATCTCTTAGTTATAAAAAATACTAATAATACTTACTCTAATTTGCTCAATTGAAATGACTCTTATCTCATTTTCTCGAACCGTGGACGTGCAAGATAACTATAACATGTGGCTTAAAATCTGTCATTCTAAAGATTAACCAAATTATCTCCTCACATTTAGTCTCTAAAATTACAACCACACGCTAGCTTTCTTCTCTCTTTTCTCCAAATTACAATTTTAACACACAATAAATTTCTGTCAAGATTATTATCAGTTAGTTTTATATAAATTATATCAAAGTTTCTCTATGCTATAAGACTGAAATTATCATTTAAATCAACCTTGTACTATTATGAGTTAAAGAACATGACAGATAACTTTAGAAAATAACTTACCAGTTGCTCCTACCGTACGTTTGCCAATTCCATTCTTTTTTCTTGGTTTGTTGCCCACTCACTAATTCTTTCTCTTACATTTGTTCCCAAGAGCTATGTGTGAAGGATTGTTTCTAAGCTAGTTTCTATCCTTATGCCCCACGTGTATATAAAGAACAAACAACTTATCTTTTCCTTTAAGTTAATGGCGGTTGAATAAAATACATATATATCCTCATTACATTAGCTAACTCTATCCATTTAACTTATGTGTACACTATACGTGTGTGTATATATATTAGTAATATATATATATATGAATTATCATATGTTATCTCACGTCTGCTATATAGGTCATATATAAGTAATACAAGATACATATACATATATATCAATATAAGATTAATATATACGAATCATATGTATACAAATTATATATTAATAATTATGTATATTTATGAGAACATGATTTTGATATTTACCTATCTTATTTTCTATTTTGATCACTGTTATAAAAATACCCGCCTAGCTCGATTAGTCCCCACCTGCACCTAGGCCCACCATATCTGCCTATGTTATTCCTCCGATTAGACCAGCCTAACCCCGCCTGGCTCCGCTGAAAAGCTAGGCCCTGCCGCCGTCCCGCGTCTAGCGCTTTTTAGAACACTCCACGCCCAGGCGCTAGGCTTCCCTTGTCTGCTTACCTATTATTTTATTTTTTTCGATTTTCCCCCTCCTAACACCACTTTCGCGCTTTTTTTTTACGACATTGATAAGTTTGATTTGGTACTTAATTTAGTACTCTAGCAACTAGTACTGTATGAGAGTTACAATATTGAGAAACTAATCATACCATATGAAATGTAATCAATTATGTGAATGTTAATATCAATGCAAGTAACACATAACCAACACATAATGCATGAACTATATTGGCCAGATGAGTCGTGAGAGGCTCGGGTATTACATCCTCCCCTCCTTATAGAAAATTTCGTCCTCGAAATTTTTATTACCGGAATAAATCAGGGTACTTAGCTCTCATTTCGTCTTCTCTTTCCCAAGTAGCTTCCTCCACTGATTGATTCCTCCAAAGTACTTTAACTAATGGGATTTCTTTATTCCTGAGTTTCTTTACTTCTCGTAACAATATCCCCACAGGTATCTCTTCGTAGCTCAAATTCGTTTTCAACTCTATCGGCTCGTTTGTCAAAATGTGAGTTGGGTTTGCAACATATTTCCTCAACATAGAAACATGGAATACATCATGAATTTGAGACATTGACGCAGGTAAGTCAAGTCTATAAGCCACATCACCAATTTTCTCAATAATACGGAACGGACCAATGTATCTAGGACTGAGCTTTCCCTTCTTTCCAAATCGCATTACCCCTTTCATTGGTGCCACCTTTAGGAACACTAGGTCTCCTACAGAAAATTCTAGTATTCTTCTTTTTTTATCTGAATAACTTTTCTGTCGGCTCTGAGCAGTTCCCATCCTTTGTCAAATTTGTGTTACAACCTCTGTCATTTCTCGCACCATGTCTGGGCCTAAAAGTTTTCTTTCGCGAACTTCGTCCCGGTGAACCGGCGATCTACACTTTCTACCGTACAATGCTTCATAGGAGCCATTTCAATTGTGGGTGATAGCTATTGTTATAGGAGAATTCTATCAAAGGGAGATATTTACTCCATTGTCCTTGGAAATCTAGAATACAAGCTCTAAGCATATCTTCTAAAGTTTGTATCGTTCGCTCCGATTGTCCATCGGTTTGAGGTGATAAGCGATCTAAACGGCATCGTGTTCCTAGTGCCTTCCTCGCAAACTTCTCCGAAAAGTTGACAAGAATCTAGAGTCTCTATCTCAAACAATGGATAGTGGCACACCATGAAGTCTAACCACTTCTTGTATATAAAGTTGTGCGTGTCGGTCCATAGAATAGGTTGAGCAAATAGGAATAAAATGAGCGGATTTGGTTAATCATGTCTATGATCACCCAAATAGCATCATGTCCTTGACGATTTTGGCAAACTGTCACAAAATCCATGGTGATCATTTCCCATTTCCATTCCGAAATAATAGGCGAGGGTTGCGGCGTTTGGTGGCCTTTTGTGTTCCGCCTTTATTTGTTGACATATTAAGTATTGTTCCACATATTGCGCGACATCCCTTTTTATACTTGGCCACCAAAAGAATGCATCTTCAAGTCTCTGTACATTTTTGTGGCTCCTGGATGTAGAATATGGTGTTGAATGCGTCATTAAAACATCCTCTCGGAGATTTTCTCTGTTGGGAATGTATAATCGTTCTTTAAACCGCAATACTCCATTCTCGATATCTTGAAATCGAAGATACTCCGGAGGCAATATCTTTCCTCACCTTAGCATAGTAGTCATCACCTTGTTGTTCTGTTGAATTCGATCAAGTAGCGTCGGTTGGAGTGTTAACGCTAACTTAGCTTTAATGGATCCTGATACAATCTCCACGTTCATTTTCTCGGAGATCTATCACTCTAGTTTGGGAATGTGAATTGCAATTGCATTGCTTTGTGTTGATTTCCGGCTCAACGACCGCTACTTACATTGGCTTTATCTGGGTGATAATTAATCACACAATCGTAGTCTTTCACTAGCTCTAACCATCGTCGTTGTCTCATATTCAATTCCTTCTGTGTGAAAAAGTATTTTAAACTCTTGTGATCTGTATAGATCTCACACCGTTCCCCGTAAAGGTAGTGTCTCCATATTTTAAGAGCAAATACAACTGCAACAAGTTCCGGATCATGTGTAGGGTAGTTCTTTTCATAGTCCTTCAATTGTCTAGACGCATACGCAATCACCTTACCATTTTGCATCAATACGCATCCTAAGCCATTCTTCGAAGCATCGCTATAAACTACAAAACCTCCAGTACCTGATTGGATTGATAGAATAGGTGTTGAAGTCAATCTCTTCCTTAGTTCTTGAAAGCTTTCTTCACATGCTTCGTCCATTTGAATGGGACACTTTTTCTGGTCAATTGTGTTAAAGGCATAGCAATCTCGGAGAATCCTTCCATAAACTGACGATAATAGCCAGCTAAACCCAGAAAACTGCGTACTTCTGAAGGATTTGTAGGTTGTGGACAATTATTGATAGCCTCGACTTTACTCAGATCAACAGAGATTCCTGCTTCAGATATAACATGGCCCAAAAATACTACTCGATCCAACCAGAATTCATATTTCTTAAATTTGGCATATAATTGTTTTGCTTTCAGGACCTCTAACCCTATTCTTAGGTGTTCAACGTGCTCTTCTTTTGTTCTAGAGTAGATTAAGATATCATCAATAAACATAATAACAAATTTATTTAGAAAATCTTTAATACCCGATTCATCAAGTCCATGAAAGCATCGGGGCATTCGTTAACCCTAACGGCATCACTAGGAATTATTAGTGTCCATACCTCGTCTAAAGGTTGTCTTGGGTATATCATCTTCTTTTATTTTCAATTGATGGTACCCGATCGCAGTCAATCTTCAAAAATCTTGTTGCACCTTGAAGTTGATCGAACAAATCGTCGATTCGAGGTAGTGGGTATTTATTCTTGATTGTAACCTTGTTTAGTTCTCGGTAGTCAATACATAATCTCATCATACCATACTTCTTCCGCATTTAACAGACAGAGTGGCGCACCCGTGGCGAGAAGCTAGGTCTAATAAAACCTTTATTTAATAACTCCCGCAATTGTATCTTCAATTCTTTCAACTCAGATGGGGCCATGTGGTATAAAGGTTTAGAGATTAGAGACGTTCCTGGAATTAGGTCAATAACAAACTCAATCTCGCGATCGGGTGGTAATCTAGGAAGATCATCTGGAAATACATCGGGATATTCTCTCACTATTGGAACTTCATCAAGAGCTAGTTGATGTTGTTCGTCGATACTCATGAAACTTACTAGGTATCCTTCACAGCCAGAATCTAGTACACGTTGTGTTTTTAGTGTTGATATCATTGGAAATCTAAACGAGTCATGATTCCAACGAAAGTAAATGGATCTTCTCCCGGGGGTCAAAAGGTCACTGTCTTTTCCTGACAATCGATTGTAGCACCATACCTGAAATAATATCATAGTCGTTCATGGTTAAAACCATTAGATCGAGATAAAGTTCTATATTTTCGATTGGAATAGCACAAACTTTCAAAATTTGATTAGTCCGCTGGAATCTCCCAAAGGCATCATAACATTGTAACCCACTTCAGCTATATCAGGTGTCCTACCTAGTCTCCTCACATACTCAGTGGATTCCAAATGAATATGTCAATCCCGAGTCAAATAATACGAATGTTGGGGTGTCAAAGATAAAAGTTGACTGCCATTATTGATGGGTTAGCCTCTGCGTCTACTCTAGTGATAGTAAATGCTCTGGCCGCACATTTTTTTGTCCCGTAGAGTTTAGCCTATTTGGGCACGTCTTATCAAAATATCCTGGCATCCCACACGTAAAACATCTCTTGGTATCTACCGGCAACTTCCAAAATGGATTGAGTCTTGCACCTAGGCCAAAAAGTTAGTGGTATAGGTGCCTTACCTGATCGCTATGTAAGTCGATTTATGACATCATCTCGATCGCGATCGGTATAGGTGTCTCCCCTCCTTGGTTTCTATCCCCAACACTACTCCCACCCCTCACCATAACTAGAACACTCTGTCTTAGAAGAAACCTAATAACACATGCCATATAATTTCATGAAACATAAAATAAATCGAGATAATAGAGTAAAACTTACTAGCATGGTCATGCTCCACAAGTTTTGAGTTCATGTCCATGGATTGTCTACGAGAACCTCGTAGCCGGGCTCGATACCACTCTGTGACGCCCACCCCTACTACTACACTACTAAACAATATAAAAAGTAAAATTTAACAACGTAAACCCTATATACTTGTACATTATTTTTTTACCCGTGATATTTTAACAATGAACAAGCAAGATCACTTTACTTATAAGAAAATGACAACCCATATCTATAAGCAAAAGAGGTAACAAACCCCGTATAAACATAGCAACCTCCATGTAACCACACTCATAACCCACATCACCCATCTATTTATATATACATATTTACATGAGAGTTTCAAAAGAGGGTACAACCTTAAACCAAAATATAATACTGGGGCAAAAAGGAAAAGTGACCCATCAACATAGCCAGCAATTAGTCAGTCCATGTACACTGTCCCTCAATAACCTGTAGGAGCTCGGCACGCCGCCTAGGGCCTGAAATCCAAAGATCACCTGACTCACCTACAATGCATGAACTACATGAGCCAAAGCTCAATAAGTAAAAACCATGCATGTCAATGAAATGATATGAAATACATAAGTAATTGTATCCAAGATACTCTTTCGAGAATGCATGCCGATGAAATAAAGTATTTAAACCAAATTCCTTTTTCTTTTATCGGGCCGCGGCCCCTACTACGCACCGGAAAGAGCTCAATATCAATTTTCGGATGGCCAATAACCGATTGACACAGGCGAGGCCCATCCTCTTGTGACCGCTAGATTTCCGCCTCATGCCCGCACCGCGATCCACAAGAAGTCATCCCACTCGCCGCACCAACCATAAGGGTACTATCAAGTGGACCATTCTCCCGTGACCACCAGGCGTCGCCTCATGCCTGCCTGCGGTCCTCCCGGAAAGTCATCCCACTTGCGGTACCGAAATATCATATACATAAGCCACACAGGCCTCGATTGCACTAGTAGTGGCCAATCAAAATATTTTCTTTTCAAAAATCATGTCGTGCATGCCTCATCTCAATAATGCTCATATGTTTGCATGCATGTGCCAATGAATGACATGCTCCATGAAACACAAATCATCACACTCCAATATCCACCAAACAACATATGAACATCAAGGGTTTCCATAATGCATCCATCAAGATACAAGAATCACATTTAGTATCAATAAGACAGAAATACTATGTTCATGCATTGTAGTTGCTTCACTTACATTGCTCGATTGTGCCTTACTTACAAGTTTGTTAATTGTGACTCCTAAAGCTTGGGTGTGAACAATCTGAAATGATAACAAGTATTAAGTTTAATATCCAGTGAACAATGTTACTACACATAATCTCATAAAAAGACCTCAAATTCCAATTTAACTAAATATCGATAAATATGATTAGAAACCTAATTAAACCTCCTCAACGTCTAAATTTCTCAATTTAAAGACCACTCAATTGGTGTATTTAAAATTCGCATTTAAGCCCCTAAATATCAAACATTATTGTGACCATTCTGTATTAACTCTTGTATATAGTTATAGCACAATTGAAAGCCTATCTCAGTACCAATATCTTGATGCAATCTCAAATATATAATTCTCAATGAAATTTAGTACATAAAAAGGTGTATCTCTTAGTTATAAAAAATACTAATAATACTTACTCTAATTTGCTCAATTGAAATGACTCTTATCTCATTTTCTCGAACCGTGGACGTGCAAGATAACTATAACATGTGGCTTAAAATCTGTCATTCTAAAGATTAACCAAATTATCTCCTCACATTTAGTCTCTAAAATTACAACCACACGCTAGCTTTCTTCTCTCTTTTCTCGAAATTACAATTTTAACACACAATAAATTTATGTCAACATTATTATCAGTTAGTTTTATATAAATTATATCAAAGTTTCTCTCTGCTATAAGACTGAAATTATCATTTAAATCAACCTTGTACTATTATGAGTTAAAGAACATGACAGATAACTTTAGAAAATAACTTACCAGTTGCTCCTACCGTAGGTTTGCCAATTCCATTCTTTTTCTTGGTTTGTTGCCCACTCTCTAATTCTTTCTCTTACATTTGTTCCCAAGAGCAATGTGTGAAGGATTGTTTCTAAGCTAGTTTCTATCCTTATGCCCCACGTGTATATAAAGAACAAACAACTTATCTTTTCCTTTAAGTTAATGGCGGTTGAATAAAATACATATATATCCTCATTACATTAGCTAACTCTATCCATTTAACTTATGTGTACACCATACGTGTGTGTATATATATTAGATATATATATATATATATGAATTATCATATGTTATCTCACGTCTGCTATATAGGTCATATATAAGTAATACAAGATACATATACATATATATCAATATAAGATTAATATATACGAATCATATGTATACAAATTATATATTAATAATTATATATATTTATGAGAACATGATTTTGATATTTACCTATCTTATTTTCTATTTTGATCATTTGTTATAAAAATACCCGCCCTAGACATTAGTCACACCCAGCGCTTAGGCCCACCATATCCGCCTATGTTATTCCTCCGATTAGGCCCCTAACCCCGCCTGCCTCCGCCTAGAAGCTAGCCCTGGTCTGCTGGCTGTCGCGTCTAGCGCTTTTTAGAACACTCCACGCCTGCGCGCTAGAAGCTTCCTTGTCATGCTTATCTATTATTTTATTTTTTTCAATTTTCCCCCTCCTAACACCACTTTCGCTTTTTTTTTTACGACATTGATAAGTTTGATTTGGTACTTAATTTAGTACTCTAGCAACTAGTCTTGTATGAGAGTTACAATATTGAGAAACTAATCATACCATATGAAATGTGATCAATTATGTGAATGTTAATATCAATGCAAGTAACACATAACCAACACATAATGCATGAACTATATTGGCGGATTTAGTCGTGAGAGGCTCGGGTATTACATCTTTTTCGAATGTAATAAGCAAAGACAAGAATAGAAGTGCGGGAAGTAAATAACACGCGTCGATTTATAGAGTTCAACCCACCTGGGGCCTAATCCTCTACCACCTCAAGATCTCTCTGGGATGGATTTCAAAAAGAAAAAGAATTTTATAAATAGTTACCAAAACTATTACAACATCACCTTACAACACCTCTTTGTTGATTACAACAATCTCCTCAAGATTACCACAATCTTCCTTCAACGGCACCTTGTGAAGATTACCCACAATCTTCCGACTTGAAGATCACCAAACTCTCCAACACCTCGAAGAGCACCAAACTCTTCCACAAGAAGATTACCACAATCTTCTTTCACCTATGAAGAAAGCACTACACTCTTCAACACCTAAGATCACCCAGTGTATTCTTACCACAAAAATATTCACAAGGATATCTTGGAAAAAGGATCTTCAAGTATTGAAGCATCTCAAAAATCCAAGACACCAAATGTTGCACACACACGTCATTCCAAAGCACAATCACAAACAAACCTGTCCCTAGGATATAAAGGAAAAGGAAAAACTGCCGATTGAGTATCTTTGAGAGGGCAATGAGAAGAAATCCAAATGAGTTCCTCAAAGAAACTCCAAAACAGAAGTACTTCTGTGAAGAAGAAAGCAGAGCTACCAAAACCCTCGAAGTTCTATCAAAGGAACAAATATGATGGGAATGGTAGAAACTACCCAAGTCAAGTGATTGGAATAATGTGAAATATCGGCCCAAGACCTATGGAATACATGCCGAAATGGCAAAGACCTAGAACTCGGAAAGGTCATTCCAAAGGCAACAATGCCACTATCGGACACATATGCACCTAAGCACTACACTCGAGAGATATCACAATTACCCAAAGAAGGCAATTGCTAAAATACATACACAGGGATACGGATAAAAGAGACAGGTTGTATGAACCTAAAGTCCCCAAGAATTTGCCAAAGTAAATTATGATTATGGCACGGATAGATGGCAATCCCTTAGAGTCAAATCATTTGGCTATTGGTTGGTTGGATCATCTTACAACACTAACCTCTCGGGACCCAGGCAAGTATGGGTACCTAAAAATTAATTTCCTTGATCGCAGGTTCAAGGAACGACAGAGTGCCAAGGAACCTGGTACATGGATAGTGGTCATTCCCGGACACATGACAAGAAAACAAGAAAAATCACAAAGTTCAAGGAGATTAGAGGCGCAAAAGTCATATTTGGAGGAAATGAAGCTCCGGGGGAAATAAGAGGCACTTTGGATCCATCAAAAAAATGGATTAGAAATCACGGATGTTGCATATGTTGAAGGCCTCAATTTCAATTTGTTAAGCATCGCCCAACTCGTGACAAGGGCTACAATGTTGGATTCAATATGGGAATGTGCCAAATCGAAGACACTGAATCAAATGAAGTAGTGTTGCAAGGATCCGCACAAAAAGAACATGAATGTGGTAGACGATCGATTGCCACACCAAGCATTTGTTTATTAGCAAAGAGTACCCGAATCAAGTTGGTTGTGGCACAAGAAGAGTCACTGAATTTCAAGACAATTAAAAAGATATGCATGGACAATCTTCATGTGTAAAAAGAAGGAAAATTTATAGAATCTACCTCAACCGATGAAAAGAGTTCAAAATGAGAAGAGTCAAACCATTATAAAGATAAGATCGATAGAGGAACCGAGTTTGTCAATGGAATAATAACTCGATTGTGTTGAAAATGGTATTGCTCAAGAACTATCTGCAGCTTAGGACTCCACAAAATGAATGGAGTTGCGAGAAAGGAGAGAACAGAACTCTCAAGGAAGCTGCAAGGACCATGTTAGTCAAGCAGGTTTGCTAAAGATTTTGGGGGAAGCCAAAACACTTCATGCTATACTCAAAATAGATGCATGATAAATAGACAAATGACAAAGACTCCTATGAATTTTGGACAGGAGAAAGCCAAATGTTGCATACTTTAAAATATTTGGTTGTAAATGCTTCATCCACAACAATGGGAAGGAAAATCTAAAGGTTTTTGATGCTAAAGCCGATGAAGGTATCTTTTTGGGATACTCACCAAAGTAAAGCCTATAGAGTCTTGAACAAAAGGACTATGGTCACGAAGAGTCTATCCATGTGGTTTTTGATGAACCTAATGTAAATGGAGAAGACATTGAAGAGTTAGGCGATAAAATCGAATCATCAACTATACTGAGAAGAGTCAAAAGATGTGTCCCAAGCATTGGATGATGCACATTGGATTCGAGCCATGCAAGAAGAGTCAATCGGTTTGAAAGAAACAAAGTATGGGAATTGGTTCAAAGACCAACTCATCAAAATGTTATTGGCACAAAATGGGTTTTCAGAAACAAAATGAATGAAGAAGGTTCTGTGGTAAGAAACAAAGCAAGATTGGTAGCCAAAGGGTATTGCCAAGAAGAAGGAATAGATTTTGATGAAACCTTTGCCCCTGTTGCAAGATTAGAAGCAATAAGGATGTTTCTTGCCTATGCTGCACACAAGAACTTCATTGTATATCAAATGGATGTAAAAAGTGCATTCTTGAATGGATTATTGGAAGAAGAAGTCTATGTTGAACAACCTCCATTTGAGCGTAAGACTCTTGGAGATAAGGTGTACAAGCTCAAGAAAGCTCTATATGGATTGAAACAGGCACCAAGAGCGTGGTATGATACATTATCTCAATTCCTAACAGATAATGGATTCACCAAAGGCAAAGTGGATAGAACACTCTTCAGAATTCAAGATGGAGAGGGTATCTTTCGCTTGTTCAAATATATGTGGATGACATTATATTTGGATCTACAAACAAAGAGCTGTGTGATAAATTCTCAAACCTCATGCAAGGCAAATTTGAGATGAGCATGATGGGAGAGCTGACATTTTTTCTAGGACTTCAAGTTAAACAGCTGAAGGATGGAACCTTCATAAGTCAAACAAAGTATACCGAGAGATTTAATGAAGAAATTTGGTATAGAAGAGAAGTCTTCTCGTGAAAATACCAATGAATACATCGATCAAGATGGATATGGATGCGGATGGCAGGCACGTGGATCAAACAAGATCTGAGCACTCATTGGATCACCTGCTTCTGTCTCACGACAAGTAGGCCAAACATCACCTTTGCAATAAGTGTATGTGCAAGATTTCAATCTGCACCAAAAGAAAGCCATATGACAAAGACTAAGAGAATCCTAAGGTATTTGAAGAGATGTCGGGAAGTCGGCTTATGGTATCCAAAGGAAGGAGGATTCAAGCTTATTGGTTACTCGGACTCGACTATCTTTGGATGTAGAGTGGACAGGGAAGAGCACTTCAAGCACATGTCAAATGCTTGGAAACAGACGGTTTCCTGGTTTAGCAAGAAAAACTCAATAGCCACATCCACAAATGGCTGAGTACATAGCTGCGGGCATTTGTTGTGCCCAAGTCTTATGTATGAGACAACAAATGAGAGATTATGATGTTGAAGAAAAAGAGATTCCAATTATGTGTGATAACACAAGTGCTATTTCAATCACTCAAAATCTTGTGTTGCACTCAAGAACAAAGCACATTGATGTGAGATATCACTTCATAAGAGATCATGTTGAAAAGAAAGACATCACCTTGAATATATCTCAACCGATAAACAAGTTAGGACATATTCACAAAGCCATTATGTGAATCAAGATTTGAAGAACTCAAGCATGAGCTAGGGTTAATTGAGTTGAATTAACACTCGGAAGATTCAAGGAGAAGAGATGAAACGAGAAAAGATAAAAATGAAGCTAAGTTTATAAATCGGCTAAGTGAGTCACCAGATCAAGAATCACCGCATCAAGTTTGTGACAACCGAGTACCTATGTGAAAAGAGAGAAGAGTTGAATCGGCTAGGAGTAAGTCAAGGTTATTTATGAGCTAAGTGACAAAAATGCGTCGCTTTTACTAAGCGGGAATATTTTTAAGGATGACGTCGGTCAATAATGACAGATACATCAAAAGTTGCACGACCAAGCCTATGATTGGATATAAATGCTTGTCGCATTAAATGCGAGAAATTAAATGCTAATCGGCGTGCTAAATCTGAAATTTGATCTCGATCAAATTTCAAAACCGTATGCACTTCCTTTCATAACCCATACATATACCATTTCGTCCATTTTCTCTCTCACACTACACTAAAACTATTCATCTCTCCAAAAGCAAAGATCGTATTTTTCTCTCGAAACCCTATCAATCTTCAAAGCAAGTTTCTCAAAAATCGTTCGGTAAAAATCACCAAATGGCAACTACTTATGATTTCACTAAGTTGGGAAAACAAACCCACACCGCTCTACTTGTGGATTTCGAAGGGATGATCAAACAGGGTCCGACGAAACCCTTGTGAAGAAGATAGGCCGAGAAAGTGGAGAAATGCAGTGAAACCCTTTCTCACGATGGAGTTTCGAGATGACTTATGTTGAAGAAGTCGCTCGCCTCTACGTGAATCTTTGAAGTTCACGACGAGGGCATCAAGTCGTCTGCTCACGGAAAGAAGTTCACGATCACTTTGCTAAGGATCTAGCGGAGCATTGTTTGCTTTGTCACGTCGTAAGGAGTGCCGGAGATATTGGAAGCCGATGTAAACTTGGTGCTTGCATGGAAGGAAGTGGCCAAACCTCGATCATGTCTTTGCGAAGGTTGTCTACACAAATGACAAGAAGTCATGTTCTGAAGGAAGATTACCACAAGTTCTTTGGATATTGTTGCCAAGTGTGTAGACATCAAATTTGGAAGCTTTAATCGCTTGTCCAAAACTAAGTTGATCGTGATGGTCGCGATCATGGAGGAGAAGAAAGTAAACTAACTAGCCGAGTTTGTATACAGGACTACGCCAAAATGTTGGAAATAAGTCTTTCAAGGAAGACGGGTCGTTCGAGAGGATCCTTGGGGTATGGCCCTTGTTGGGAAATTTATTGTTTAGATTTTGATGAATGCCATGTAAAACTTAGAATAGGAAGTTGGCACCCCAATTTTTGTTGTAAATCGCATTGTAATAAATAGGGCTGGGTCAAGTGAGTTAAGTCACTATGCCCAAACATGCAAGAAGATAATCGGAGACTAGAAGGAAGACTCATTGCAAGACAAATTGAGTATGGCAAAGAAGAGAAGACGAGAACTCGATCAAGGAGGAGCGACTAAGATGCACTGAGAGGAGTATCGGTCAAGTCAACTCAAGATAAGTCAAGTCTCAGTTGGAGTGACAGGAAGAGTCATCCATGATTGGAAGTCGACTCTAAGTCACCTGGGGAAAGCAAGGAAATGCGATCAAGTCGAGATAATCGAAAAAGATCTTTGCCTGTACGAAATCAAGAGAATTACTTAAACAAGTAATATCTCCATGCTACCTTTCTCGAAGTGCTCGATCCCTTAAGCGTGCAAAAGGAATAAACCAACGGGAAGCACTACACCGTGTCGAACTCGAAAAGTCAAGAACAATTCATACGAGGAAATGGCAATTCCAAGGATCGCAACAAGACAAGCCAACGACCCACAAGTGACTTTCAAAAATAAGCCTATCTCTTCAACGGCGATTTTTGAAAGATCACTATAAAAGGCCGAGGAATAACTCGAGAAAAGGTTACGTAGGTTACAGAGGTTACCTTGACCATACAAGCAAGAAAGAAACATTTTGTAACCTCGAAATATTCTCAAGTTATTAAACGCTCAATCCTCAAGCCTACACTACGAAGAACATCAATCCAACACTCACCCGTGAAGGAAAGATAACTTCAATCGGTTGAAGAGGAAATTATCAAGAATCAAGGGTCTACATTCCACGAAGGATTGTAGGAAGGTTCAAGTTGAACCAAGTCTTGAGCTTTTGGAGGGCTTCGTGATCAAATCCAAAGAGCTTAAGCAAGTGGGTTGTAGTAGCAAAGCGCAAATGCCTGTGAAGAAGCCGAGTCGTCACGAGAAGCCACCGAGTGATCAAGGCGTCTCCAGATCGAGTCCCAAATGATCAAGTCGGTTGTGTGATCAAGACTTGTATCCTGGACTGTTACCACTTTGTATACTCGATCAATACCTAGTGGATTCCTCCAGGAGTTAGAGAAGAGAGGAGTAGAAGAATTACCCCATCTTCGAACCTCTATAAAAACTTATCGTGTCATTTACATTTCAAAGACTTTAAATTCCTCGCATCTTATTTGCTTAACTTTGATAAATTTGCTATCCAACCGATAATTTCTAAGTACTAAATCAAGCCTTATATCTCTCGCTTAACCATAATTAAGGGTGTTAAGTCTTCCATAAAAACAAACCACAATTGAGCTAATTCAGTCTTAACAAATGAGTTATTCTATCAACAAATTCGATCGAGTGCTGAGTGACTAACTCTTGATTAACTAAATTGGTTGTCCACCAAGGACACAAAATGTTGTATCAACTCAACCTTTAAAAGGACTAAATCGAAAATTTTGGTAAGGTTTATTCAACCCCCTTCTAAACCTTACACTCACACCCCTTGGGACCTACAAGTGGTATCGGAGCGGTTGGTTCATTGAGCCTTCCGACCGGTTCTCAACTAGATCTCCAAACTTTTCAAAGTCTCGCTTTAGTACTTAAATTTTCAAAACTCCTTTTATCATTAAAATTTATTATCATGGAAGCAAATTTGACACGCATCCCTATGTTCACAATTGAAGAATTTGATGATTGGAAAATTCGATGCGAGCTCATCTATCAAATTACATGATGAGATGTGGATAGTGATAGAGGATGGGCCATCGCAAATCTTAAAGGTGAACACAACCAAGAAGAGTCTGCAAATGAAGGTGACGAGGATGTTGCCCTAGACCAGCCATGGTTGAAAAACCAAGAACTCAATGGACAAATGATGACTGAAAAAGATACAACCTGGACAATGTAGCCAAGGACATCCTTTACAAAACCTTGGACAAAGCCATGTTCAATAAAGTCAAATCATGCAAAACGGCTAAAGAAATGGGACAAACTAACATTGATTTGTGAAGGCTCGTGAGCAAATCAAAGAAAATAAATTATCAAAATGGTCAGAAAAAATTTGAGAATTTCAAAATGATCGCAGGAGAAAACCTGGATCAACTGGATGCTCGGTTCACGTAAATCACCAACGAGCTATCTGCACTTGGAAAGGAATATACACGAAAGAAATGTGTATGAAGATCCTAAAAAGTCTCTCACTGAATGGGAAATAAAGGTCATGGCACTAAGACATTCCATGGACCTATCGAAGACCTCCAACCATGAACTATTCTCGCATCTCAAAGCCTACGAATTTGAGCCGAGAAGAAAAGATCGAAAGAGACAATTGTACCTAAAACAGTTGCTCTAATTGTTAAGGATGGAAAGAGAGCGAGGTCAAAGAAGTCATTGATCCGGAAGAAATAGCCCCGATGGTTAAAAGGTTCAACAAGTTCTTCAATAAGAACTACAAGAGAGGCAAGGGCGACTCTTCCGAAGACACTCGGCTCCCTCCAAGTCAAGGAAAGATAGGCCAACCAAGAGAACAGATCATCAAAAAGTCAATATCAAAGGGTGACAATCCAAGAATGGAAAGAGCGATCAAAAGGTTGAATATCTATGCTTTGAACCGTAGGCAACCAGGTCACTATGCCATTGACTCCCCATATCCTGTAGTCAACAAATACAGAATGAATGAAGAAAAAGAAAGGTCTTCAGAGAAAGAAGACAAGAAAAGAAAAAGGCAATGTTGGCCAGAGAAATCTTGAGTCAAAAGACATAGTGAGTCGAGAGAGTAGTGAAGTGACTACTCAAGTGACTCAAGAAGAAGCCCGATCGTTTGATGGCCAAGGAACAAGATCAACCCGACCAAGAAGATGAGGTACACTCCAACTCATCAAACTCGATTCTAGTGATAGTGACATGACACACACACTTCATCACCCACTGATCTTTATGATTCATTAGGCAAAATGATGAAAGATTTTGAACACATTAAATCCTCACACACACTACTAAATGAGGAAAACACCTACTAAGAGCAAAACTCACAAATGACTAAGGAGCCGAGTACTCTAAGTCAAATAGGCGATGAGAATGAAAGTTTAAAGACGAAAATGCCAAGCTAATAGCAGAAATAGCTGCCATAGAAAAGAGAGAATGACCTCAAAATGTGATTTCCTCATTTACTAAGGCATCTAAATCATTGGATGATCTTATTATGAGTCAAAGAGAATGTGGAGACAAGACAGCTTAGGATTTAATTCCTCTGTGCTATGTCAAACTCCGAAAGTAATTTTGGAAAAAGGATCTTCAAGCAATGAAGAGTCTAAAAATCCAAAACTCCAAAGGGTGCACACGCATTCACTCCAAAGCACAATTACAAGCAAACCGGCCTTGGTTATAAAGGAAAAGGAAAATGACCGAGTTGAGTGCGCTGAAAAGAACAAAATTTGAGAAGAGATTCAATCGAGTTCCTCAAAAACTCCAAAATGTAAAAATACTCGAAAGAAGAAACAGAGCTACCAAAACCCCGAAGAAAATCTATAAAAGAAATACATATGATGGGAATGGTAGAAAATATCCAAACCAAGCCGATTGGAATAATGTGAACTATCAACATGACTTATGGAATATAAGCCCAAATGGCAAAGGCCAGAACTCAAAGAAAGGTCATTCCAAAAGTATAAGAGCTTTCATCAAAGACACATATGCACCTAGGCACTACACTCGAGAGACACCACAATTACCCAAAGAATGCGATTGCTAAAACACATACACAGCATACAGACAAAAGAGACAATTTGTATGAACCTAAAATCCCCAAGCAATTTGCCAAGATTAATTATGATTATGGCACGATAGATGGCAACCCCTTAGAGTCAAATCATTTGGCTATAAGTTGGTTGGATCATCTTACAATTCTAACCCCTCAGACCTGCATAAGTATGGGTACCTAAAATTTAATTTCCTTGATTGCGGGTTCAAGGAACAAATGAGTGCCAAGGAACCTGGTACATAGATAGTGGATGTTCCGGACATATGATAGGAAACAAGAAAAATCAAAAATTCAAGAAAGTTAAAGGAGCAAAAGTCATATTTGGAGGAAATGAAGCTCCGGGTGAAATAAGAGGCATTGGATCCATCAAGAGGAACGGATTAGAAATCACATATGTTGCATATGTTGAAGGACTCAACTTCAACTTGCTAAGCATCACCAACTCGTGACAAGGGCTATAATGTTGGATTTAACATGGGTATATGCCAAATCAAGGATCTTGAATCGAATGAAGTTGTGTTGCAAGGATGCGGATACAAAAGAACATGTATGTAGTAGATTGGTCAACCGCTACACACAAAGACTGGGTCTATTAGCCAAAAGACAAATTGAATCAAGTTGGTTGTGGCACAAAAAGCCGAGTCACCTAAATTTCAAAACGATTAACAAGCTTGCGCCGTAAGTAATCTTGTGGAAGGACTTCCGGACTCGATATCAAGAAGGAGAGTATATGTGATGCATGTCGGAAGGAAAACAAA
Organism: Rehmannia glutinosa; assembly: GCA_016081115.2. Taxonomy (NCBI): domain Eukaryota; kingdom Viridiplantae; phylum Streptophyta; class Magnoliopsida; order Lamiales; family Orobanchaceae; genus Rehmannia; species Rehmannia glutinosa. Next base: position 29,410,035 of record CM071932.1, on the reverse strand, counting down.
TCAAATCATCATTCAAAGAAAAGACATGTCCATCTTCAACAAGAATATTATATCTCGCTACATATGGATCTATTTGGCCCAAAGGGAACCAAATGCATAAGTGGAAAGAAATACACCTTGGTGGTAGTAGATGACTACTCAAGATATACATGGACTATATTCATGTGTAAAAAGAAAGAAACTCTACGAGATATTGCCACAGTTGATGAAGAAAATTCAAAATGAGAAAAGCCAAACCATTATCAAAATTATATCGCATGAGAACCGAGTTTGTCAATGGTATAATAACTCAATATTGTATTGAAAATGTCATTGGTCATGAATTATCTGCGGCAGCAAGGACTCCGTGAAATGGAGTTGCGAGAAAGAAGGAATAGAACTCTCAAAGAAACAAAGAAGGACCATGTTAGTCAAGGGGTTACCAAAAAGATTTTGGGTCAAGCAATCAACACAAAACTTGCTACACTCAAAACCGATGTATGATAAACAGACAATGACAAAGACTCCTATGAGATTTGGACAGGAGAAAACCAAATGTTGCATATTTTAGAATATTTGGATGTAAATGCTTCATCTATAACAATGGCAAAGACAATCTAAAGGCCTTCGATGCTAAAGGCGATGAAGGTATCTTCTCGGGATACTCAAAAAGCAAAGCCTCTGAGTACTCAACAAAAGGACTATGGTTGCGAGAAGAATCCATTCATGTGGTATTCGATGAGCCAAATGTAAATGGAGAAGACATTGAAGAGTCGGTTGATAAGTCAACCATCCAACCATACAAAAGAGTCCCTATGCTAAAGTCAAGTTCAAGTCGGAATTATAAACTCGGATGAAGATGAGATAGCCGAGTCTCATAAAATGCTTTGGAAAATTTGCGGCTAAGTGATTGCGAGAGAGCTGATCAAAGCAACACACTGCTAGACGATCAATCCACTAACTTACTTCAACCTCGATGTAAGATGGCCGAAAGACCATCCACCGTAACTTGTCATTGGAGATATAAGAGAAGGTGTCAAAACAAGATCCGAACTCAACAAGAAGCTATGTTCACATGCTTTATCTCACAAATAGAGCCTAAAGATGTGTTACAAGCATTGGATGACACACATTGGATTCAAGCTATGCAAGAAGAGTCAATCGGTTTGAAAGAAATAAAGTATGGGAATTAGTTCAAAGACCCACCCATCAAAATGTTATTGGTACTAAATGGGTGTTCGAAACAAGATGAACGAGGAGGGCTCTGTGGTAAGAAACAAAGCAAGACTAGTAGCCAAAGGATATTGCCAAGAAGAAGAAATAGATTTTGATGAAACATTTGCTCCTATAGCAAGATTGGAAGCTATAAGGATGTTTCTTGCCTATGCGGCTCACAAGAATTTCATTGTATATCGGATGGATGTAAAAAGTGCATTCCTAAATGGTTTATTGGAAGAAGAAGTGTATGTTGAACAACCTCCGAGGATTTGAGCGAGAAGACTCTTGGAGATAAGGTATACAAACTCAAGAAAGCTCGTATGGATTGAAACAGGCACCCGAGAGCATGGTATGATACTTTGTCACAATTCCTAACCGAGAATGGATTCACAAAAGGAAAAGTAGATAGAACACTTTTCGTAATTCAAGACAAGAAGAGCATACTTGCTTGTTCAAATATATGTGGATGACATCATTTTTGGATCCACAAACAAAGAGCTATGTGAAAAATTTTCAAACCTCATGCAAAGCAAATTTGAAATGAGCATGATGGGAGAGTGACATTCTTCCTTGGACTCCAAGTGAAACAACTCAAGGATGGAACCTTCATAAGTCAAACAAAATACACCAGAGACCTAACGAAGAAATTTGGTATGGAGGAGAAGTCTTCTGTGAAAATACCAATGAATACATCACCAAAATGGACATGGATGCAGATGGCAAGCCTCAGAGATCAAACAAGATATAGAGCACTTATTGGATCATTGCTCTATCTCACAAAGAAGCGGGCCGACATCACCTTTAATGTAGGTGTATGTGCAAGATTTCAATCTGCTCCAAAAGAGAGTCACATGACAAAGAATGTAAGAGAATCTTGAGATACTTGAAAGGAAGCCAAGAAGTTGGCTTATGGTATCAAAGGAAGGTGGATTCAAGCTAATTGGCTATTCGGACTACGACTATCTTTGGATGCAGAGTCGACAGAAAAGCACCTCGGACACATGTCAAATGCTTGGAAACAGTGATTTCCTAGTTTAGCAAGAAGCAAAATTCAATAGCCACCTCTACAAACCGAAGGAATACATAGGCATGGCAAACACAGTGCCCAAGTCCTATAGATGAGACAAAGAAATGAGAGACTATGAAGTTGAAGAAAAGGAAATTCCAATCATGTGTGATAACACAAGTGCAATTGCAATCACTCGAAATCTGTGTTGCACTCAAGAACAAAGCATATCGATGTCGATATCACTTCATAAGAGATCATGTTGAAAAGAAGGACATCATATTGGAATATATCTCAACTGAGCAAACAGGTTGGACATATTCACAAAACCATTATGTGAGTCAAGATTTGAAGAACTCAAGCATGAGTTAGGGTTAATTGAGCTGAGCTAACACTCGTAAGACTCAAAGAAAAGAAATGAAACACAAAAAGAGAAAAGGATCAATTCTCAAAATCACTAAATGAATCACCATGTCGGAAAGACAACATACTATACCGAATTAGCTGACAAACAGTTACTTAAGAGAACTGTGACCAAAAGAGTTAAATCGGCTAAGGGATAAGCTAAGTCATGTATGAGCAAAGTGACAAAAACGCAATCGTTTCTACTAAGCGGGAATGTTTTTAAGAATGACGTCACATTAATGATGATGTGTACGCACAAAAAAGTCGCATGCCAAGCTTATGATTGGATATAAATGCTTTGCCGCATTAAATTCGAGACATTAAATGCTAATCGGCGTGCAAAATCTAAGCCGTTGATTTCGATCACATTTCAAAAACCACCCGCACGTCCTTTCGTAAACCATACTTACCCCTTTTTCGCCTCTGTTTTCTCTCACATATCACCAAAACGGTTCATCTCTATCTCGGAAAGCAAAAGGCAAAACTCTCTCAAAACCCTCTCGATTCAAGTCAAATTTCTAAGTTTCTTTTAGGTGAAATCCTGAAAAATGGCGTCAACCTATGATTTTGTCAAGCTAGGAAAACAAATCCACACAGGGTCGACCGTAGATTTCGAGGCATGGTCAAACAAGGGTCCGATGACGCCCTCATAAAGAAAATCGCCGAAAAGCTCGAAAGGTCCGGCTAAAATCATTTCGACGATGGAGTTCTCAATGACCTATATGGAAGAGGTCGCACAATTCTACGTGAACGCTAAGATTCACGATGAAGGGATAAAATCATATGTTCATGGAAAGAAGTTCACCATCTCTCGCCAAGGATTTGGTGAACACCGCCACTACCAACGGAAGGAGCATCGAAAATCAACGGTTGATGTAAACCTGGCCGCCGCCGGAAGGAAGTAGCCAAGCCCGACTATGCCGATAAAATAGTTTACACAAACAAAACAAGAGGTCAGCTTGAAGGAGGATTACCACAAACTGTTGGACATAGTTGCCAAATGCATAGACATCAAATTTGGCGCTTTTGACCAATCAAAAGCAAAGTTGATCGTAATGGATGCGATCATTGAAGAAAAGAAAATAAACTGGCCGAGTTTGTCTACAAAGCAGACTCTGCCGAAATGTAGGAACAAATCCTTCAAGGAAGATGGTGCATTTGGAGGATCCCTGGATATGGCCTGGTGATTGGCCGGTGATGGAGGTAAAGGAGTCCCTCTTAGACATGGAAAGGCGTTCCATGTAAACAAGAGGATGTTCAGATCAAACCTCTCTCGCGCACGAAGAGAGCCTACGCCAAGAGAGCGACACGAGTGAGGGGAATCACCACCACTGAAGATACGATTGTTTCTCTCCACCAAAGAAGAAAGTTGCCCCTGCAGCCGCTAAGAGAATCTACGCGCCTGCGCAGCTCTGCTAAGAAGATTGCTTGCTCCCGCAGCAAAGAAACAAACTCGCTCCCGCCCCGCAGCCGAGTCACTCCCCCGCAGCCGTGTCCCGCCTCAAAGCAGATGCCGGTCGAGAAGGACTCTCAACTACCTTCTCCGATCGTCAAAAAGAGGAGTCTTGAAAAGCCAAGACGGCTGCTCCTTAGAAAAAACACAAAGACGCCCCGCCGCCCAAGACTCGAATAAACTCTCTCGAACCAAAGTCCCTCCGGTACGAACTAAGAGACGACGAAGAATCATCAAGCGATCCGAGCTTGAGAAACCGGCCGAGTCGCCCACTCACCGAGCAAATACGTAAACTGAAGAAGTAGAGTTCCCAGGATATAATTGATGAAACAAATAAGTCAAGGCGATCACAGAGGCAAATCAAGACACAAATGTAGTTCGCAAGAATTGAGACACAATAAGAAGGCGATAGAGATGATAGTGATGTGATGATCCTATCCCCACCTTACCCGTCATCCAAAATCGTCTGCGAGAGTGGAGGAAGTGGAAATTGAGTCGATCCAGGGAAACAGTTCCAACAGCCCAAGTTTATCGAAGAAGAAGAATCTGCTGAACTTCCTCGGTGACATCTGTGATCCCAAAGATCGGATGAAGAAAAATCGCAAATATATCCTGCGCAGATCTTCAAGGATAAGGAGAAGGAGAGATCGGCGAGGAAGGCGAGGCACGAGAGAAGGCCAAATCTCGCCCTCTCACCGCACCACGTAGAACATACTCATCCTCACTTCGATATTCTATCGAAAAGTGATGAGGATCTGGACCTCTTCCGCTGCCACAGAAGAGTTGCAAATGCAGCAAGCAATGCATGAATCCCGAATTCTTCATGAGAAAAGCATGATGGAGGGACCAGGAGAGTGCTCCAAAACACAAATGAAATCGATCCAATGGGAGTCGTGCGGCAAATTGCCACCGTTGTTGCTTTGCCACCACTTCCCCAAAATTAGCTCGGAAGAAGGAATTAAGGGAAATGGCGATGAAACTGGGTTAGTGGGGACCCCAGTTGAGCTAACCCCTAATGAAGGTGTCTTACCACCGCCCCAACGGCTGAAACCTCGAGAAACAAATGGGAGTTTGGAGATGAGTGACCCCATTCCAAGTCACTCAAATTGGGTGATGCGCCCGACTTAGGGGAAAACTCCCTCCACCGCAACAAGGTCGGAGGATGCTTTGCAGATGACTCCACAATGAATCTAGGAGGCGACGTGGAGAAAGTACAAACACATAATGAACAGCAAGTTGCCATCAACGGCTCGGCGATTGAGACTGTCTCACCGAGGTGTCAACTCGCTCTGAAGGCTAATGACGCTGATGCGATGCAGTCGAGGCACGGACGGAACAGCCACGGGAGTTAACACTGGGTGATGAAAGTGCAATCCATGGGGTTGAGACTCCAATGGATGCCACCACAAAGACCCTAAGACAGACACACTCGAAAGGGAGGTCCAAGCCCTCGCCGCAGCTTGAGACTACGAGGAGGTAATGAAGGCCAACGGGAGGTTGAGACTTCCCGGGGTAAAAGAAGCTCAAGTAGAGAACATCCCTCCCGCTATCATTGATCCATCCGAAAAGGAAATAAGCGCGCTCATGATTCCCAAGATAATCCCGATGTAACCTTTCTGGGATCGGGAAGGCGGCGAAAAAGTCATCCCCCGTGATGATCCTAAAGACTCACCGAGGATGTTCCCAAGACGAGCAAGTCGATCTCAAGACTACTCACAAACTTTCAATTTTGATGGTGAGCCACCAATGGAAATCTCATCATCGTCCGATGACGCTTCGATAAAGGCCGAGGACCGGTCCACTCAATTGAAAAAACCAGTTGAGACCAACGGTTGTTGAGACAAATGAGGCTCAAACAAGTCGGGTCCACTTCACAAAAGACCCCAACAAACAGAGTCCACCGCACAGCTCCTAAGCCACAAAGCAGTTCGACTCCACAAGGAACTTCACGCGCACCTCTCATCATTGAACAAATCCCGGTTGGCCGTGATGATTCTTTTGTAGAATCATTTCCTTTCTCTCTGTGAGGTACCCGACCTCCCGACGAGTCGAGAACGATCTCGCGCGCTTCCATGACCAGACCCTCTTATTCCATCCGACACCATCGTTCCGGTGACTATGACTTTGACGCCGCATGGCCGTCACCGCAACGGAAGAAACAAAAGTTCGGGGAGGTGTTCAAAGCATTATTTGCTGAAATTGAACGGATGGAGAGGCACCAGCCTCTACGGACATGAGACGATAACAGAGATGCTAATCTTATGGCGACTTGAGAGGCATAACAATGAGAATCGTGAATGGTGGCAACAAAGCAAAAACAATGTGTCCGGAACAAGCTAGATATTTCAGAACATTGTTCAACAAGTCTGCGGTATGGAGAGCCGAGAATGCCGATGCAAAAACGAAATTGAGAGAACACATTGAGCACATGCATGAAGCTCACACTGCCGAGATAAAGCTGCTGCGTGAGCAAAATAAGAGTGATCTCCAAACAGATGGAAGAAAACATGGATAGAAAATTCAGCCTTCTCATGGCCGAGATGAAGTTACTTTCAATGAGAGTCAACGCTACTCGCTCGAATTTCGTGCCGCATACACCGCAGGACTCGAGGCGAACTCCTGGCTATCAAGAGTTCGACTTCCTACTTGCCAAGATATGTTTCGGGGGTTCCTCTCTCCTTTGATGATGCCAAAAAGGGGGAAGAGGAATACTTTAAAGCGCTAAAGAGATCCGTCGAAAAGGAGGAGCAAAATGTGAAGGAAAAGACAAATGAGGAAGTGTCAAAACAAAAGAAAGGAAAGTCCGTTGAGGGGGAAGGATCGAAAGATGTGACCTTGATGATTGCACAAACCCCCCAACAAGGTCTTGTCATCACCGGTGATATTATCGCAGAAAAACTCCCAGCTGACTTCTCGCCACCAACACTCGCTATATCTATGGTTGAAAAGAGAAAGACAATTGAAGCGAGGATGGAGGAAGTGGAAGGAAGAATGGATGCCCGAGTTATGAATATCTTGAAACAACATGGAGGCATTCCAAAGAGATAGAGACACTTATGCCATCTCGATGCCGGAAATGAGCCAAGATCAGTTGATGAATTTAAAACGCCGCATCCTCAAGGATACTTTGCAAACATGTCTATGGCTCAAGCTTGGGACTTGTACTTGGGAAAAGGGTCTCACGTTATGTGAAGAAGGCGACAGCAGAAAGACTACCTGGGCAAATCACTCTCTGGTCACTCCCGCTACCGTCACTCACCGGAAAGAAGAAGACCCCAAGACAATACACGCCTGCAGGAAGAAGCGGTGGTGGAGGAAGAGGTTTGGACCTAAGCCTCCGCCCAAAAACATTGAGTACATAGATCCAGGCAAGAAAGGAGGGATCTACTTGGGCTGGTATTGACCAAGTACCCAACTGCAAGTGGCTAAAAGCAATCTTGAGTATGCGAAAAGAATAGAAGAAGAAAATAAGAGACAAACTCAGCTATGGGAGGAAAGACAAGAGAGATTAAGAAGAGATGAAGTGCCTTAAAGCATATGAAAAGAAGAAGAAGGCGGTTGGAGATGAGTATACCGAGATTTAATGAAGAAATTTGGTATAGAAGAGAAGTTTTCTCGTGAAAATACCAATGAATACATCACAAGATGGATATGGATGCGGATGGCGGCCCTGTGGATCAAACAAGATACTGAGCACTCATTGGATCACCGCTCTGTCTCACAAACCAAGTAGGCCAAACATCACCTTTGCAATAAGTGTATGTGCAAGATTTCAATCTGCACCAAAAGAAAGCCATATGACAAGGCTAAGAGAATCCTAAGGTATTTGAAGGGATGCCGGAAGTCGGCTTATGGTATCCAAAGGAAGGAGGATTCAAGCTTATTGGATACTCGGACTCACTATCTTTGGATGTAGAGTGGACAGAAAGAGCACTTCAAGCACATGTCAAATGCTTGAAACAGACCGGTTTCCTGGTTTAGCAAGAAGCAAAACTCAATAGCCACATCCACAAATGAAGTCGAGTACATAGTCTAGGCAAACAAGCAGCCTAAGTCTTATGTATGACACAACAAATGAGAGATTATGATGTTGAAGAAAAAGAGATTCCAATTATGTGTGATAACACAAGTGCTATTTCAATCACTCAAAATCTTGTGTTGCACTCAAGAACAAAGTTCGTTCGTAGCCAATGATAGTTTCTCTTTACTCGCGATGTGGAATGAGCTTGCCAAAGAGTTTGGCTCGATACCACTTGTAAGTCCAAGTGGCTACGATAATCTAGAGAGGGGTGAATAGATTATGCCCATTTTCTCGATTATGCCTTCTTTTTCGAATGTAATAAGCAAAGACAAGAATAGAAGTGCGGGAAGTAAACAACACACGTCGATTTATAGAGGTTCAACCCACCTAGGGCCTAATCCTATACCACCCTAGTATCTCCGGGATGGATTTCAAAAAGAAAAAGAATTTTATAAATAGTTACCAAAACTATTACAACAGCACCTTACAACACCTCTTTGAAGATTACCACAATCTCCCTTGAAGATTACCACAATCTTCCTTCAACGGCACCTTGTGAAGATTACCACAATCTTCCGACTTGAAGAGCACCAAACTCTCCAACACCTCGAAGAGCACCAAACTCTTCCACAAGAAGATTACCACAATCTTCTTTCACCTATGAAGAGCACTACACTCTTCAACACCTAAGATCACCCAAGTGTATTCTTACCACAAAAATATTCACAAGGATATCTTGTGTTTGGACGATGAATTACAATCAAGATTACATTTTGAAAAATATTACAACTCAAAAGTGCAAGTGTTATCAAGAATCAAGCCTAGACCTCAAGATGTGAAAGTGAAAGACCTTAGGCTATTACAACAAGAATGTTAAAAATGAAGAACACAATATATGCTTGAGTATATCTCTTGTTGTGTAGTAGTAACTGTTGTAGTTGTTGCTCCAAAGCTTCCTCTATTTATAGAAGATGTTTGATCAAAGATAGGCTCCTCTTGGGGATTGAAATCTGAAAAGAAATACACGTTAAATCAAGAATATAGCTGTTATAAATCAATCCCACAAATTAAGGAAGAATGGTCTGCTGCATAACGGATAGATTTTGCTGTCAAAAGTATAGGGAGACCGATCGAATAGAAATAGAAGTTTGAAAAATATCGCACAATTTTACACAGGGAGACCGGTCGACGGGGTCCGACCGGTCGACCCATGTGTGGACCGGTCCGGTCCTTATATTGAAATATAGAGAGAAAGCAATAAACTCAGACACCGATCGACCTAAACATCAACCAGTCGACGTCACCAGTCGACCTTAAGGTCGACCGGTCGACATGCTCAAAAACTGTCGACTCAAGTTTCTGTTTCAAAAATCAACTTCAGACACGGGATGCCCTATAGGGCGACCGGTCAAGCACAAGACAGAAGTGTTGTCCAATTTTTGTCAAAACTAAACTTCAAGAAATACTCCAAGAAAATAGTAAAAACATTTTAGAACGATCGGGAGTATTTGGACGACATTTAGAAACATTGTTTTGGTGTAAAAACATAGTTAAAAAAATTCATCAAAACCATGATAAAAACATTTATCTAACAGGAACAACATCAACACGGTCCTCAGAACGAGAACTAGGGCACCGGTCACCCTCCAGCTAGTGAGAGCGCGGCCCTCGCTCACATCTCTTCGGGGCAGGGCACTCGAGCTCCCGCCAGCAGTAGATTTTCCCTTGGCCTTCTCATTTTCCTTCCTCTTGAAGGCTATCAACTCCGCGATGCTAAAACTCTCTTTAGCTGAAAAGCAAACAAGAAGCAATATCAGATAACGAAAGTAGTCAAATATATAAGTGAAGCGAGAAGCAATACAAACAAGTAAAACAGTGCTGAGAACCCAAGAAATCACTAACATTCAAAGACTCTTGAACAATCCTTTTGATCTATAAATTTTTGCCATCTCCTTGCGGTAAGTGGGAGTGTCTCGGGCCAACATGGCTTCCGAGACCCATTCATGAGGGAGCTCCCAACCATTATCCCTCATATAGAAGAAGTCATCCTTCCACAACCCACCAAGAGAGAGAAGCCCCGTAAGGAACTTGTACTGGGGGCGATGGAAGAAGTGGAAGAATGTGTCGCCAGAACACTTCCCACCATAAAACAAATAGTGGAACCCATCTACAGTCGGAGTCATATCCAACTTATGCATAGGGCACTCGTATTCTCGTATGCATGCATAAGCTTGAGGAACTATCTGTCCAACGCATGCTCCCATTGATCTTAGGATCGCGATAAGGAAATTATCCGGAGGAAGAACAAAGCCAACAGAGAAACTATAAAGATACATCGTGATGAAGCCATCAAGAGGATGAGTAAGCTTATTGCCCGAGTTGAGGCCAACATCACAAATGTCGAGAGAAGCTCTAGTCGCTCCCGCAACCTACAAACACAAAGATATGAAACTCGGCTAACCTACTCTCCTGGGACAACTACTCGACACCTGGGTGGAGGCCTATGCTGATACTTGGGTCGATGGAGCTCTTCTAGACTATCCCCCGCGGACTCCTCCGTGGGAGCATCATCACTCGGACTCGAGTCTGGCTCAAGCTTTACATCTCCCTCACCATCATCATAACACAACTCCGGAGCTAGAAGGGAATATCAAAATCCACGGACAGAGATAAAAATGGAATGACAGAATCGGAGACTAAATGGGCGATGACGCCCCGGCCCCTGAGCGAAACTTAAGAAAGACCGAAATCCAAAATCCAGCCCGAAATATGTGAAAACTACAGAGAAGACGGAGAAACGCAAAAAGAAGAATGAACGAGGGGAGCTTGGGCCGTTTCCTTGGGGCACGCCCTCTTCCGCCCGAGAGGGTGCCCTTGCCCACTCCGGGGAGATGCCCCGGGGCGCCCTCTCCCCTCTCTCGGGCTCTCATCTTTGTCCTTATTTGATACACTTCATTCATCGCTCCAACTCTCCATGAGGACTCTTCTCAATTTTCAAGAATTTTTTCTAAGTGTTCTACCAAGCAAAAATGTTCAAAGTTAAAGAGTAGAGAGAGAAATATTATCTTTTGAAGATATGGTCAAAAGCTCTCTCCCAAGTGTCCTTATGAAAAAGTGGTCAAAGATTCTCCAAGACAAGATACAAAACAAGATAAGCCAGATACGGTATAGGTTTATCTCCTGCACTGCTTCATACCTCCGCAGCACCGGATTTAGGGAGCTTATGTTGGGGGCAAAAACGATATTTAATAATTAAATATATAATTCGGTTTATATATTAATTTACTATTAATTGTCCAATGGACTATTAATGGAATAACCTGGCCCGAATGAGTTCGAGACTGACCCATAGGCTGATTTCTCTTATGCGGCCCACAAGGCCCAATACTTAGGTATAAAAAAGTCCCTCCTCTTCATTTGTAAGTACATTCACTCATAATTATATTGACGCATTTAATGCAGTATTCAATTACTGTCTTATTCTCTCTCAATCACTGTGCTGACTTGAGCATCGGAGGGGCCTCTCTAGGACAATCCCGGAGCTCTCTAACATTTGCGTGTGTGCAGGCAAGTTCCCATCTGAAGAACTTCCAGCTCTCGAAGAAGAAAACTTGAAGGCTTACATAAATGAGTTTTTCTTTTTGCCCTTGGGCGATGGGCCTGCATATTGAATGTGGGACTAAAAAAAACTCTATTTTCATGCCCTGGACAGGAGGCCCCCCATTATACTTGAGATTCTGCTTAGTCTGACTTTATTTATAAAAAAAAATAGTAGAGAAGGACAGAAACATTTCGGCATCTAATTTTCCCACCTAAAATCCAACAAGCCCCAATTTGGTTAATATATACTAAATATGAATTGAAATGGGATCCGGATGTAGCCCAAGTGATCAAAGGGCATGTTACTCGACAAGCAGACCAAGGTTCGAATCTCGTCCCCGCCTCTCCGAGGACATCCAAGTTCCAGTATTCCCCATTCAAAAAAAAAATATAAATGTATTGGATGACTGACACATGTACAATTATGACATTATTTTGTACTACGTAAAATTACTACACCAAAACTTCTAGACCTTACCAATTCTTAACAAATGTGTTCGAAATAGGTCTGCCTAAAAATTATTGCAACTTGACAAGCATTCTTGTCTTTTTCATTTTCAAGTAGGATGGGGGCCTAGAAAACACCCATCAAGTTTGGAATATTGTTAACATATGACCATTACACAAAATCTATGGAAAACTGACTGAACATGCGAGTGGACTGTAGCTTATAAAGAAAGCAAACCCTTTTCCCCAGATACATCTTTTCCATAACAAAATCACGAAATCAGTCAAAGCACACAATACTTCTTGAACGGACATTAGCTACTCCGAGAAAAGCCCATTTCAAAAGATTTGCATTTCATAATGTGGACATGATGACCAAACATGGTAGATTTGTACCATGCAACACTGTTTTACCATTTCTTGATGTCTTCAAAACAGATCTCCCTAAAAATCATTGCAACTTGACAACAATTCTTGTCTCTTCAATTTACAAGCACAAGGGGGCCTAGAAAACACCCATCACGTTTGGAATAATGTTAATATAGGCCATGATACAAAAAATCTATGATAGACTGATTCCAAAAAAATTGTACGCATATAAGTCGCGGGGTCTAAAAGAACAGCACAAGAAGAGTATGGACAGAGTTGATATACAAATTAGCCCATTAACATTTTCATAAGCACTAGGCAATGTGCCAATGTCTACAACCACAGAACCACTCAATCACTTGAGAGCATCTGGGTTCTAATGAGGTACACAAAAACACAAAGCAATGCCGCTTTCTCTTATACCTTTTTTTTTTTAATTTCCTCTATTCGATAGAGATGATTTTCGTCGCTAAGGAGAGCCACCAACTCAAACCTACTTACCAAAATATCATATGTGATTGAGCCACGCCACTTTCAGAATAGTTCCCCAAATGCAGAAAAACAAAAGAAAACAGGAGGATCACTGTCACAATAGTTTGTAGAAGCATTAATTACAAAATTGTTAGGACTTTTATGGTTCAAATTTAGAATTTAGGATTTTAATTAAAAAAATCGACACAATATAGATAATTTTCGACGATAAATTCAAAAATTGGTCGGATTGTTGGTGTCATTGCCACCTCACTACCCTAAATTGAGGTTTTGAATTTAATAATATTCTTAAGAAATATATGAAAAATGAATGTCATATGTGCCCCCGTCGCCAGTCGTCATCTAAATATACCTAATTTGGGATAGTGAGGTGGCAGTCACGCTATCAATATGACTAATTATTAAATTCTTTTGGCCAAACTTGTCCTTAATGTGCCAATTTTTAAAAATTAACGCCTAAATTTCAGTTTGAAAAAATGGAACTAATTTGCAATTAAGCCATTCGCACCAAGAGAATATCTAAGAAAAATCTCACACTTCTCGTGCCTTCAAACACATAATAGCATTGGAAATTGGAATCTAATGAAAGTTTTGAACCCCTTTTTTTCTCTTTTTTGTTGGAAATTTTGGTTTTTATAAAGTGGGTGTCGACCCGACTTTGACCAATTTTTCGTCGCTAAATATTTAATTCTGAGGAATTAAATTATATATTATTAATCTACGTTAGTAGATGTTCGTAGTATTTTTATTTCTCAAAACCGAATTTCGGTGAGTGAGAAATTAATACACGAAGGTAGCCACATAAATGGGCATTATGTAAAGATTATTTAAAGGGAGATGAAAGGCTTATGCCTTATCCCACATGGAATACAAATCATAGTTTATCCTAGTTTATTTACTAGAAGGTGTTATTTGTTGTATAAATTATAACACAAGGATGATCACAAGTGGGCCACACGCGCGCGCCCCCGCCGCCGGCCTCGCCCGGGCCTGGGGCAAGCCGGGGTGGCCCCTCTATTGGGCCCGGTCCGGTCGTGTGATCGTTGGAGTTAGTAACTCCTATAGTAGTGATCAACAAAAGAGCCCACTACTTGTCTCAGTTATGGAGTAGTGGGGTGTAACATCCGGGATGTTACAATTGATTAATGCTCACTACCTTTTTATCTCCTGCAGGTGTTGGTTGTCTATAAAATCATTGTTGTGCATTGCGATTTTTACACGTAAAAATTCATAAAGATTTCATACACCTCCAAAAACTATTTTCTACATTCTCGCACTAAGTCCAAAGAACTACCTCAAAGACTTTTCTAGTTCGAATGTGCTTCGTGTTAGTGGTGCTACTACACGTAAGACGTAAGTCGTTTCATCTTTGGAAGCAATACGTCAAACCGTGAGTACTAGCCGACATAATTGCTTTGCGGAAACAGATTTGTCTCGACTTCGCTTCCGGAAGTTCTATTAACCATTGTAATAGTTAGTTCAATTTCTATAATTTTTCTGCTTCTCGTAATTTGCCATTTTGAAGGCATTCCCTATTCTCAGAACTTTGTAATCAACAATCGCAAAGCAATTATCCGAACTTCACGATGGCAAGCACAAGCAAAACCCCGATCATCCCTCCTCGCTCAAGCCGAGAAACCCGAAAAATTCATGGGTTTCGACTTCAAGAGGTGGCAAAAAAATGTTGTTCTACCCGACTACCCTAAGTCCGGCGAAGTATCGACCGAGGACGCTCCCGTTGTTGGGCGAGAATGAAACGAATCTTTGAAAAATGCGTTGCGTTTGATGCATGGGGCCAGGGTGATTTCTGTGCCGTAACTATGTCCTAAACAGACTTAGTGATGCACTTTACAAAGATGTGTATTGTCTTTGTCAGAAATCCTCCAAAGAATTATGGGATTCTTTGGAGAAGAAGTACAAAACCGAGGATGCTTTGCACAAAGAAATTTGTTGTCGGTAAGTTCTTGGATTTTGTGATGGTTGATTCTAAGACCGTGATGGAGCAAGTTCGAGAAGTTCCGATTAATCCTACATGAAATCTCTCCGCCGAGGAATGGCTTTGCCTTTTTAAGCATTCCAAGTGGCCGCCTTGATTGAGAAATTGCCCCAAGTTGGAGGGATTTCAAGAATTATCTCAAACATAAGCGAAAGGAGATGGGACTAGAGGATCCGATTGTCAAACTCGAATGAGAGGAAGACAAAGGAGGATTGACTCTAAGTCCAAGCTTGTCCCTATGGAGTCAAAAGCCAACTTGATGGAGCACGGCTCGTCAAGTAACTCAAGAAAAGGCCTAACGATAAAGGCAAGAAACCGGCAAACTGAAAATTCCGCGGAGCTTGCTACAATCGTGGCAAACCGAACCATATGGCAAAGATCGCCACACCAAAGAAAAAGAAAACAAAACCGCAGTCAATGCCAATGTGGTTGAAGAAAGGAGCCGAGTTGTTGACATGTCGGGCGGTGGTGTTTGAAGCCAATTTAGTGGATAACCCGAAGAATGGTTTTTGGATATCGGTGCCACTTGCCATGTCCTGCTTTCGATAAAGATGCATTCTCTTCTTACATCCCATCGACCTGGAGGAAGCTCCATATGGGGAATCACGCCTCTTCCGATGTTGCCGGGCGTTGGAACGGTGGTGTTAAAGCTTACTTCGGGAAAGGAGTTGAAGTCAAGGATGTCTTTGCATGTCCCCGGACATCCGCAAAAATCTGGTTTCGGGTTCGGCCGTCAACCATGGGTTTAGACTAGTTTTTGAGTCTCGAAAAGTTTGTACTTAGCAAATTTGGACAGTTCCTTGGTAGGGGTTATCTAGACAAAGGACTGCTCAAAATGAATGTAATGAATGTACGCCATTTTGGCGAATATGAATAAGAATGAATCTTCTTCTTTATATTGTTTGAGTGCTCTAATTTATGGCATATTAGATTAGGACATGTAAATCAATGCTATAAAAAGGTTGGTAAATTTAGAATTGATTAATTTACTTCAAGTAAACTCACAAAGAAAATGTGAAGTTTGTGTTGAAGCTAAAATGGCTAAATTACCGTTTCATTCGGTTGAAAGGAGCACTTCACATTTAGAGTTGATACACACCGATGTGTGTGATCTAAAATTTGTGCAAACTAAAGGTGGTAAAAATATTTCATCACATTTATTGATGATTGCACAAGATTTTGCTACTTATACTTGTTAAGAAGCAAAGATGAAGCATTAGAGGCTTTTAAGAATTATAAAAATGAAGTTGAAAATCAACTTGGCAAATGGATTAAAATAATTCGGAGTGATAGAGGTGGCGAATATGTTGCACTATTTGAAGAACTATGTACCCAATCGGGCATAATTCATCAAACAACAAAGACCATATTCACCACGCTCTAACTGTTGTTCTTTGAACGCAAAAACCGACTCTAAAAAGAGATGATGAATGCCATGTTGATAAGTTCCGGATTACCCTGAATATGTGGGGAAGTCATTTTAACACCAACCACATATTGAATAAAATACCACTTAAAGGAAAAGATAAGACACCTTACGAATTGTGGAAAATCGTAAGTTCTCTTATAAATACCTTAAAGTGTGGGGGTGTTTGGCTAAGGTAGCAATACGAACCAAAACAAGTTAAAATTGACCAAAGACAGCTTGATTGTGTCTTTGTGGGATATGCATACCAAAGTAGTGCATATAGATTTATGATACATAAGTCGGAAAATCCTAAATGATCAAGGTACCATAATCGAATCAAGGAATGATGTATTCTTTGAGGATGTCTACCCTTGTAGAGAAAAATTAGAAGTGAGTACTAATAAAAGAACTCACGAAATCGCAAGTGGTTCAACACCAATTAGTGAAGAACCGAGACGCAGAAGAGGTCTAAGACGGCTAAGTCTTTTGGGCCTGATTACATAACATTTATGTTAGATGGTGAGCCAAATTCGATTAAAGAGGCTTTCTAAGCGATCGGATGCTCGCTCACGCAAGAAGCTATCAATAGTGAAATCGAGTCCATTCTGCAGAACCATACTTGGGAGTTGGTTGATCTCCTCGCTTGGTCATAAACCTTTAGGATGTAAATGGATCCTAAAGAAGAAGTATAAAAAGCGGATGGAACTATTGATAAGTATAAAGCACGACTTGTAGCCAAAGGCTTTAAACAAAAAGAAGGATATGACTTCTTTGACACCTATTCTCCAAAGAACGAGGATTGCGTCTATTCGGTGCTTTTTAAGCGATTCTTTGTTTTGCACAATCTAGAGATTCATCGATGGACGCCAAGACGGGCGTTTCAATGGAGAGATAGATCTTTGAAATATACATGGAACAACTCGAAGGGTTTGTTGCACCCGGTCAAGAAAAGAAGGTGTGCAAGTTAATAAGATCCTTGTATGACGGAAAACAAGCTCCAAAACAATGGCATCTTAAGTTTGACAATACGATGTTGTCAAATGGATTTAAAATCAACGAGTGTGATAAATGCGTATATGTCAAAGGGACATCAAGCATTTGTCATAGTTTGTCTATACGTGAGACGATTTGTTAATCATGGGCGAGTCATGATACTATCATGGAGACTAAAAGAATGTTAAAGAGGAACTTTGACATGAAGGATATAGGGACTAGCGATGTAATCCTTGGGATAAAAATCAGTGAGAACTCCTAATGGAATTATCTTGTCACAATCTCACTATGTGGAGAAAGTGCTCAAGAAATTCAATGCTTTTGGATTCCATCACAAAGACGCCCATTGATTTAAGTATAAATCAGTTGCTAATAAAACAGAACGGTGGCTCAAATGGAATACTCACGTATAATAGGCGATCGATGTACATCACAAATTGTACACGCCCGGACTTGGCCTACCCTAAATATGTTGAGTAGTTCACGAGCAATCCAAGCCATGAGCATTGGAAAGCGTTAACTGGTGTTAAAATACTTGAAGTATACCTTGGATTATGGGCTATACTACTCAAGATATCCATTGTACTTGAAGGATATAGTGATGCTAGTTGGATCTCGATTCAAAGATTCTTATTCAACTAGTGGATACATATTCACCATCGGAGGTGGTGCGGTATCGTGAAGTCCACGAAGCAAACATGTATAGCTCGGTCCACCATGGAATCGAGTTTATAGCTTTGGATAAAGTCGGGTGAAGAGGCAGAGTGGCTTCAAACTTTCCGAAGATATTCCATGTTGGAGGAAGCCTCGCGCTTCCTCGTGATGATTCACCGTGATAGCCAAGCGGCTATAGGAAGGCACAGAGCAATATGTATAACGGTAAGTCTGACATATTCGCCGTGAGACACAATACCGTTAGACAGCTTGATCTCAAATGGTGTGATGTCAATTGACTACGTAAAGTCAAAAGACAATTTGGCGATCCTTTGACAAAAGGATCAATCGAGATCAATTGGGTAAATTGCTAGAGGAATGGGCTTGAAGTCCACAAAGTAAAAATAACTATCATAGTGGTAACCCAACCATGATGATTTGGAGATCCCAAGAACTTGGTTCAACGGGAAAACTAAACTATGAAGGTTATGTTGTAACACTTGGAAACAATGTTATAACCCATCCCTAGAAAGCAAAACCAAGTGTTGAAACACCTGCAAAGTTGTGGTGAGGCTAAGTCATTTGACTTTTAATGATTCCTACACCTCGTTGAGGTTGAGTATGGCAGATACTCGATAGGAGATCACCTATATAAGTGAGAAGTGCAGGCCGCTTCAAAGTAACACTTATGAATCCAAAGTGGTGTCCATGGCCGAAACGGACACAAAACGTGAGAACAGAAGGTGTTGAGACCTTATTGTGTTAATATTGTTGACTCGGTATACACCGTGGAGGAATAGTTCAAGCATTGCGTCCCACTAAGCCGCGGTGTACCCGATGGTATTGACTACGGAAGGTTCAAAGCCATAAGCTACCTTTCCGAATGCAATATTGTCTCTTGAGGATCGGTTTGCGTGTTCCGCATTCATGCATACATTAATTTCCACTCATGAGGGGATTGTTGGAAATTTTGGTTTTGATAAAGTGGGTGTCGACCGACTTTGACCAATTTTTCGGTGGCTAAATATTTAATTCGGAGGAATTAAATTATATATTATTAATCTACGTTCGAGTAGATGTTCGTAGTATTTTTATTTCTCAAAACCGAATTTCGGTGAGTGAGAAATTAATACACGGGTAGCAGCCACATAAATGGGCATTATGTAAAGATTATTTAAAGGGAGATGAAAGGCATGCCTTATCCCACATGGAATACAAATCATAGTTTATCCTAGTTTATTTACTGAAGGTGTTATTTGTTGTATAAACTATAACACAAGTGGATGATCACAAAGTGGGCCACACGCGTGCGTCGCCACTGCCGCTTCGGCCCGGCCGGCCGGGCATGGGCATGGGACCGGCTTGGGCGGGCGCGGCCGACCTTATCGGCTGGTCCAGGTCAACTAAAGTTTTGCCACTCGAAAATGGGCTTGCTCGGTTCGAGTGATCATGGGATCTGTTGAAGCCCAATGAATGAACGGACATCAGGTGTCCGATTCGTGCGATCGTTGGAGTTAGAACTCCTACAAAAGAGTGATCACCAAAAGAGCCCACTACTTTCATGCAGTATGGAGTAGTGGGGTGTAACATCCGGGATGTTACAATTGGATTAATGCCCACTACCTTTTATCTCCCGCAGTGTTGGTTGTCTATAAAATCATTGTCGTGCATTGCAGATTTTACACGAGAAAAATTCATAGCATTTCATACACCTCCAAAAGCTATTTTCTACATTCCTCGCACTAAGTCCAAGAACCGATCTTGAAGACTTTTCTAGTTCGAAGGTGCTTCCTGTTAGTGGTGCTTTACTACACGAAGACGTAAGTTCGCTTTCATCTTTGGAAGCAATACGTCAAACCGTGAGCACTAGCCGGGGTAATTGCTTTGAAAGAGATTGCCTCGACTCAAACCCGGAAGTTCTATTAACCAGTTGTAATAGTTAGTTCAATTTCGTAATTTTCTGCTTTCGTAATTTGCCATTTTGAAGGCATTCCCTATTCGTAACTTTGTACTCAACATTTTTTTGGGTGCCACCGAGATGAGTCCATCGTCATATGGCAATTACTAATTACTCGTTGCAGAAAATGCCCTAACAATACACTGTATGTATTTTATTACGACCACGAGAACATTGTGCACATATATATATAATAATTTGGAATCAACTTTGTGCTCTAGTGGTTGAGGCATGTATTGTAAAAGTGAATGACCCGAATTCGATCCCATACGAATGCGTGTATTCCAACGTGTGTTCCCTCTCCAGATCCCCCAACTGTACTAAAAAAAGGATATATATACAACAATTTGGCTTATTTAACATAAAATGCAAATACCCCAACCAAGTTACAATTCTGGGTATTTGACTATTTGCCAAGCCCTTTAGAAAAACTAAGGGTAGGTGCTGATGGGATCAACGTCTTTAGGGTAGGCGTTTCCCCATGCCTACCTCACTTTTTCTTTTTTCTTTGTTATGTTTTTAGTAGGCGCTAGTTTGAACTTTTTTTTCTCTCTTTTTTTTAATTTTAAACTTATTATATTTGTCTTTTTTCAAATTTAATAATTTTTCCATTTTTTCCTAGTTTTACGTATAATATATCAAATTAATCGTCATTTTACAATGCACCCATATTGTATACATAAACTAAAAAATAAAAAAAAATATAAGATATAATTACTCAAAAAAAAAAAGAATGAAACTTTTTTTTTTGAGAAAAAAAAAACACTCATTTAAAGGACTAATTTAAACAAAAAAAAAAAGGTGAGGACCAAATCTCCAAGTTAATCCTCTAAAAGGACTAAAAAACAATTTTGCCCAAAGAGATTTATATATATACCCCTTAATTAATATGTATATTGTGTGTTATATAATATGATAAGCCCAACAAGTCTTACATCAATCATCTTATAAGCACCAGAAATTTAGTAGTAGCTCCAACCTATAGGCATAAAACAGTATTTAATATTGTCAATGTAAATAGCTTTTACCCATAGACTAACAGTTATATATGTTTAGTAGTCTGTTGAAAATAATGTAATGTGCAAAAGGGACTAACAGTTATGTTTAGAACATTAAAGTAATATTTAATCTTGGAAATGTAAATAGCTAAATATAGCTTACCCATAGAGAACACCTGTAATTTGCTCTTTAGCCGACCATAAATGAAAACGAGGGTTAACTCCACCCATTTCATGATTTCACTCAAGTTCAAAAACAAATCCATATAACTGAAAGGAAGGTACGTTATGTGCTCTACTTTGAACGAATATTATACATATTCTTAAGTTACTAATAAGTATCACGGATCCGTTGTAGTCTAGTTGGTTAGGATACTCGGCTCTCACCCGAGAGACCCGGGTTCAAGTCCCGGCAACGGAATATTTTTTGTTTTTATCACCACTACACTCTCTCTGTTGTATGTAACATTGGGCCATATCAATTAGGCCCAGTAAAGCTTTCAGAAATTTTTATTTTTATTGTTTACAATTTTCGGCCCATCTGAGGTAGGCCCAGAAAAAACTGAATACTCCAATTTGTCCCATATTTAAAATGACTACCTATTTTTGACCGGTACCTGCAAAATACTAAGGTTTTACCAAAACTACCTAACAATATATTGCCGCATTCTAATTACCAACAAATACGCTGAAACCCAACACATTACTAAACAATACGCTGCATATAAAAACAACTACTAAAAAACAAAGCACCAATTAGAGATATGAAACGCAGCAGTCATAACAAGTGCGCAAACACTTTTCGAAAGGAGAGGAACAAGGAGAAGACATCTTTTCGAGCACAAAGGAAGAAGAATCGGACTGCACATCAGGAAAAGAGAAGAAAAACATACAGGAATAAAAAAACAACAAATAGAAGAAGAAAGCAGGACACTGTTTCATATTTGTTTCAATTATGTTTCTTTCATGTTTCAAAAAGAACAACAAAGAAACAATAAAGAAACAACAAATAAACAAAAAATAAACAATACATCTTATACGAAAAATTTGAAAAAAAAATAAAAACGACGGATCAACAAAGATAGAAATACAATGAAACAACACGAGAAACGAAAAAAAAATAAAATCCATAGAAACAATAAATAACAAAATAAATCCAGTAATATAAAGAAAAAACACCATACATCAGCAGCATCAACATCTCTAAATCCAATAGCTTTCTTTTTGGATGATTTTCCCTTAAAAACTTATTTTTCATCAACATCGACAAGTTTCATCTTTCCGTTTTTAGAAGATGAAGAAACTAGGGCTTCAGATTTTGAACAAGAAGTTACATGAATCAAAGAGAAAATAAATCATCAATGGCGGAAAGAGAGAGGGGAAGTAACAAATTGGACAAGAAAGGAGGAAAGAGAGAGAGGAAGTGACAAATTGGAGAAGAAAGTGCCGGAGTGTAAATGGGGGAAAAAATTAAAAAATGAGAGTACAAAAAGTAAACAAAAAGGTAGAGATGTGAGATGTTAGTAAAATCGGGATTTGTGCCAAATGAATGGTATTTTGTGTAATTTCCCCTTTAAATATCTTGTTAGTTTAGTTACAGTCTGACTCCAATCACTTAAGAATTTATTATAGAGGTGGTCTTATGTGAGACGGTCTTATGGACTTAAAATTCATGAGACGGATCCTACAAAGCACAAAAAACATGAGTCTTTTTAATGGATTTGGGTTTGGATTGAAATTCTAATTATATGTAGAATCTGTCTCATGAACAGTGTCCATAAGACCGTCTCATACAATTTTTTTACTTTATTATATCCATTTTTTGGTAATTTTGATGCTGACTTTTTACTTCATAGTTTCTTCTGTTGTAAATTTTGTTACTATTGTTATAATTATTTAAATAATCCGTGCCTTCCAAAATTATTGCTAAATAAGGTTCCATACCAAAAGAAGATTTTTTTTTCTCTTTCAAATTGTGTTATAGTTAAAGCATTGATATGAGAGCGCTAACTTTCAAATTTATCCCACTGGTTTTCAGTTTTCAGGGCAATACGATAAAGATACATAAACTTTTAGGTTTTGAACTGTCATCTAAAATCTTATGGCCGACCTTAAAATAAATATTAAAATGGTAGGGAAGAAATACATAGGAAAAAAAGAAAAAACACAACTAAAATATCCAATGACACAAAGTAGACATTCATTAACTTGCCAGAAAAAGGGCCAAAAAAATAAATAAATGAATAGAAAAAGAACTAGGCTACAGGTTTGCTAATGAAATATCAAAGAACCTAAACCATTTTCACAAAGATCCTCTGAGATGACAGTATGTGTGCTAAATAGTACAGTTGAGATGTAGGTATACATGTCACATAATACTTACAAACTTCACCACAAATAAACACTGTACATATTTGAACATTTTCATGATGTACAAGGAAAAAAGCAGATTGACCTGACTACAATTTCATTATTTCACTGTAGACAAGTAGAGCATGCTCCTGCAAAAGAAAAAGAAGATTAAATACAGAGGTCAGCGCGAGTTTCATATTTACTGGAACCTGACCCCATAAACAGCCTCGTGGTTTGATAAAAACAAAATACGATCACAAAACTATCGGCCAACAGTCTTCAATCACAGTGTTAGCTTCCCGATGAAAATCAAAGATATGACTTAGTCGATAGTTCTAGGAAAGTTTTGGTTACGCACAAAAGTAGTTGCATCTTATCAACGCATTCTGACAAAACCATACACTATGTCGAAGATATTATTTCAGTCAAACAATCATTATCTACAAATTTTTACTCCGCATTTTTTCAACTCACCTAATAAGTTATATTATTTCTCCAGTCGCCAGCATTTGACATAATTTGAGATCAACTCACACCACATATACCCACCTGAAGAACATTAAGACTGGAAAAGAGTTACAGTTGCAATGTAACCGTTTTTCATGACCTGTAAAAATGGAAGTTTCATACTTATTAGGACAAATGGAAGAAATAAATAAAATCTAAACATAACAATTTGAGATAAGCATTTCACCTCAAAGGCAACATTTGGGTATCCGTATACAAATGTGGATCCGAAAGGATTGCTAGTAGACCCTTGTGTTTGGATGGCAGCTCGCCCACTGTCCCCAAGAATTTCCTGCAGAATGTAATATCTATTAAATTCTTGTGATGCTAGCGGGCAGATACGCTCATAAAGAATGAGATGTCAAAAAATCATTACTACTGCATATTCTCAGTGTCAAATTCATAAAGTCCAATAATTTCAGTGTTTAGAGAGCCAAAAAAGTTAAAGGATCAAACATGCCCGTACTTGAGGGTAGACACAACAAGCTTGTGCTTAGGGCCCCAAAATTTTAGGGGCCCATTTTTATGTTTAAGGGGTAATTATAAAAAAAACCCTAAGATTTGGGCTAATTACAAAAAAAAAAAAAAAGAGATTTTTGGAAATTATAAAAAATCCATGAAAAAAATATTTCAAAATCTCCCCCTACGTTTATGAAAACATTACAGTCACCCTCTTAAATTTAATATACAATCAAATCTTAAGTTTTTTGGGGCCCCAATTTTTTTAAATGGTTAAGTATATAAATCGTATTCTTCACACACACAATACCAAAACAAAAGACGGAATTCAACATGAAGCCTAAAATTGTGAAAAAGGAGAAATAATTCACTCGAATGTGAGATTCATATAAACTTCAACTCATTTTGATAATTTTAATTGATAATGAACAGTACATCCTTCTCAATAGTTTCCTAAAATCCTTAAAAATAATGACAATTTTAAGAAAAAAACTTTTTACAAATTTCGAGCCTAGTTTTATTTTTTTCCCATTGTGTTAATACTTTTCATTTTGCTTAGTTTTTTTTCTTTTTTTTGCTTTTGCTTAATTTTGCTCTTTAATTGAATTGATTTAGTTAGCAACGTGATTAATGATCTGAGCAATAAATTTATTTATTTATTTATGATTTACGAGTATCAGATAAACTTGGGGGTGACATAGTAATTTGTGTGACTGAAATTTTGTTTTTCTTGTTGTCAATGTTTTTTAGGAGATTAATATTAGAACTGATTTTTCTGCCCTTGATTTATAGCAATATTTTAAGAAAAAAAAAATTGGCCAATATAAGGGTCTTTTTTTTTTATCCCGCTTAGGGCCCTATATTTCACAGTCCGGCCCTGGGATCAAACAAGTGGGAAGAAAATGCAGAAATGCTAAATCTCTACGTCCACACTAAAAACAACTTGCTAAATTTAAACAAGTTACTGTCTAATCATACATAACATATATCACCTTAACTTGCTCCCACTTTGTGCTAGGCGTAATGGCACATTTTGAGGTATTCACATTCTGATGAAGTGACCCGCCATCTGCCATAATATTAATGACAAAATATTGATTAGTTTATGTAGTTTCCTGACTGTAGGTCCATAATAAGAGGTGATGGAGACAACTTACAGTCAGAAATACATATCACAAAGTTGCATTTCATGTATGAGTTGAAATCTGAGTGCCCAGGATAATTGGTATGCAGAACAAACTTTTTGATCTTATGAGTCTGCAAATACAGCAAAAAAAAAGAATTCAGAATGTCATAATAATAAACTCATGCACTTAGAAGGCAAATTTATTGTGATAGTGATAGAGATTACCTGCCCATCAAATAATATGTCCAGCCCACGGGTGAAATAATTGTAGAAGTAATCACCACAGAGGGTTGTCCGTGGCCTAGGATCTAAAGCAGAATGGATTACCATTTGGTCCACCTTAGTTACCCAATCAATTTCCATATTGTAAGAACCAGAAAGCCAAGGAATTTAATTAAAGGCAAATAACACTAGCAATGAGTACTCATGAATTCAAAAGGAACATACACTAGGTAATACCTGTTTTTGATGAATTCCACAGGGGCGTCCCAGTTCAGTCCAAACATCCTATATATGAAATGCAAATGAAAAGAGAAAAAGAAATTTTGACCAAACATCAGCATAATATCAGGATCTGGGTTGAGAGGAAGCTTTCAACCTTGTGAAACTTGACAGACACTCAGTAAAACATAACTGCATAACAAACTGAAGAAATTTTGAAGAAATTAACTTCAAGGACAATAAGCATTCATTTAGAAAATGAAAGTGCTGTTTTCAGGGCTTCTTCTTAACAGATTATTACTTTTCTTTCCTTCTTACAAATCTAAACCTAAAAAAATGCCTTAAAACTTTGGTCAAAAACGGTGATTAGGTGACCGACTTTACAAAGAGTCGGCTTCCAAGACACCGTTTCTTGCTTTTTTTTATTCAAGTAAAAGTCAGTTTTAAGAAAACCGTTTATAGTTTTTTCAATATATTTTTAATTGTCAATTAAAAATCAGTCTTTGTACAGACTGTCTTTATAAGATTTTTTTTTATTAATTTTGACCACAAAACCAGAATTTGGTAATGATTACATAATTAGCTAATCATTACATTCCTTTCTTAATATTTTGACCACTCTAATTGTTACATCATCAGCTAATGATGATGTCTTATGTACAAGGTACATAATTATCAGCTAAAGATTAGTATTATTAAATTATAATATTTAACATAATCATTAGGTAATAAGTTTGTAATAATATACATATAATTATAGTATAATCATATTATTAAATATTACTACTATAATATACATATTTATTATACTAAACAATTATATTAATTTGTTATTATATGTGTAAATTAATTATTAAGTTTATATTATTTAATAATGTTTTTAATATATAATTATTATATATGATAATGTTATACTAAGTAATTGCAAATTTAATTTAACAAAAAATAAACACAAACAGAATATTTGAACATGTGGTACAAAAATTCTAAAAAATACTCCCGATGCAACCACGCCGATGGCGTTGTCGACCAACCTCTGCCTATATTTTCTCCGGAGGAATCTCGTGTGTCCATTGTGTTCCTCGTTTGTGTATATTTTTAGAAAATTTCCATTAAGTTTACAATTATGTAGCATAACATAATCATACATAATAATTATATAATAAAACCATTATTAAATAACATAAACTTAATAAATAATTTACACATATAATAAATAAATTATATAATAGTTAGTAATAAACATGTATATTATAGTAATAATATTTAATTATTTTATATTGTTACAAACTTATTACCAAATGTTTATGTTAAAATAATATAATTTAATAAATAATAATACTAATCAATTAGCTGATAATTATGTTCCTTATACATAAACACAAGACATCATCACTGGCTAATAAAGTAATGATACAGTGGTACCATCTCTCCTAGAGAGATGGTACTTGGTCTCACCTATTAGAGCCTAGAGATGAGGTCAATGGTTCAAGCTTCATCCCTCCCCACAATCCCCTTTGTAAGGGTTTGAATTTTGATGTTAAATTTTTTTTTACTGTGGTCAAAATATATTAAAAAAGAAAGATGTAATGATTGGCTAATTATGTAACAATTACGAAATACTAGTTTTGTGGTCAAATTGTTTTTTTTAAGGGACCTTTTAAAGACGATCTGTACAAGACTTGACAATTAAAAAAATATAAACGGAAAATGAAAAATGAAGCAAGAAACGGTGTCTTGGAAAGGGACTAAACGTCGGTCACCTAATCCCCATTTTTGACTAAAATTTAAGGCTTTTGTTTTTATTGGTTTAGATTCGTAAGAAAGGAAAAAAGTAATAATCTGTTAAAAAAAGATTAACAGTTTTCATGACTTTTAATTAAATTAAAAACAAAAATTAAGCAAGAAACGGTGTCTTGGAAGCCGACTATTTTTAAAGTCGGTCACCTAATCACCGTTTTTTAATAAAATCTTAAGCCATTTGTTTTTCTTGGTTAAGATTTGTAAGAATGAAGAAAAAAAGTAATAATCTGTTAGAAAAGCCGTTTTCATGACGAGTCACACTATATATGTGCTTAATGTAAAAGATAATAAAGAGAAAAGATACAAATAGTCAAACACAGAAATAAACTAAATGAGAGAAGAGGATGAATATGGTATATCAAACAAAATTGATCACACAGGGAAGAAAACAAAGATTTATGTTTCCACCGAAAAATTGAAAAAGAAAACTAGGGAAACTGAATAATCATTCAAGAGAAATGACAGCAGCCATTGTCAACTTGAGTAAGGAGTTATTAACTGAGAGAGTAGAAGGAACGCCCGAACTTTAGTGATCCATCTCAAAATTTGTAAAACTGTATCGTTTTCTTTTTAATAAATAAAATCATCTACTCACCAAATCTGGATTATCAACATTTCTTTGATAAAAAGAATTGTAATCTGGCAAACGAAACGCAAATCTAGAACAAAATGTGAAGCAAAAGATCATACTGTGTATGATAAGTAACCAGTAATGGTCTCTCACCTCAGCACCTATTTAAATTCAACCCCATCTCTCGTTTGGCTTGATTAGATGCCATTTTAAATCTTTAAAATCCTTCCATTGTAACAGTTCAACTAAACTCAATACTAAAAATTATAATTACCAGCAGAAAACAAGTTTCATTTTGGTGTTACAATCTGCTTAATAACCAGCAACGAAGGCTATGAAAGCCCGAGATCTCTTTAAATATATTGTTGGTATGTATAAAGTAAAAGAAAGGCACGGAACTGGAACTAGCTTCAATATTTTTTAAAAGTTCATACCTGAGGTGATGCACCAAAAGGAATATGCTGACTCCCAACTGTAAACCACAATTCTTCCCTAACTGATCAACAAAGATGATAAAAGCATGGATTCAGATACCTAAGGTGCAGTTTTCATATGCAACAAACAGGCAAAGTAATAGCATGCAACACAATTTTATAAATGAGCAGGCATGCGTGATTCGTGTAGTGTACCAACACTATTTTCAGAGGTCAAATAAAGCAAGAGTGAAACTGGGTAATTTCGTAATACGGTGAGAACTAACAACACCAGAGCAAGATTTATGATTCGCCGATTTTCCATGATAGATAATATCAACCACTGTACAATTCACAAAATTATTAAACATTAGGATCTTACCGCCCAACTGTGTACAATTGCAATTTAAAACATCAGGACAGAAGCAATACAATCTATAAAGATGGAAAGGCACTGAGGCTTTAAAAAGTCCTAAGTCTTCCATCCATTAAATGAAACAAAACGGTCACAGAGTTACATAATTCCAAGCACACCAGAGGACAAACAAGTTCAAGCTCAGGAACCAGAAAAAGATAAAAGCACAATTGGATCAGGAGTGTTTGGCCCAAGCAAAGAAGTCCCATGATCTGAAAGGACCTCTTTAATAGATATGTTACGTTTTCCAGCATACAAAATTATTAAACATTAGGATCTTAAACCTCATCCGCCCAACTGTGTACAATTGCAATTTAAAACATCAGGACACAAGCATCACAATCTATAAAGATGGAAAGGCACTGAGGCTTTAAAAAGTCCTAAGTCTTCCATCCATTAAATGAAACAAATCGGTCACAGAGTTACATAATTCCAAGCACACCAGAGGACAAACAAGTTCAAGCTCAGGTACCAGAAAAAGATAAAAGCACAATTGGATCAGGAGTGTTTGGCCCAAGCAAAGAAGTCCCATGATCTGAAAGGACCTCTTTAATAGATATGTTACGTTTTCCAGCATTTTTCTAGAAGACTTTTTTTATTAAATAAAAAGGATCTACCAAATGATAAGAATGCCTCCGAGATTAGCCACTAATTTATGCTGCATTGTTGCATTTATATCTACATTATATCCTCCTGACTGCCGAGTCCAATCTAAATACCATGCCCACATACCCAGGCATCTTACTATACAACAGTCAGCGGACCTACCAAGTTTCAGAAGCAGAAGAAATACCGCATTGATGATTTTAGCATCAAGAAATACAGAGATTACCATCAGACAAAAAATATATTGTTAACAGCAGCCTTAATAACATCACTAGCGCTTCTAGAGGAAACAGAGAGAAGATGTAAGAGTGAATATCAAAACCATGTTCAGTTAAATCACTTCATGAAGCAATAATGATGCCAAGAGATAATAAGTAAACAAACACAGACAGTTTTCTCAAGTAGCATACTGTAGACAATGGAAGAAAATACTTGACCTTCACTTGCACTTCTTCCATGTAGAGGCTCCCAGCTGCTAATGGAGGTATGCATGCCTTCACCAATGAAGATCCTACACCAACCTTACGGTCTGTAGAAGAATCATACACTGAGACACGGCAAGTAACAGGAGTTGTTCCATCAGGAAACTCCAAGGGGAGTTCAGCTGTCAAAGATGAAGAGAAAAAACACTAAGCACTGTGCATCAAAGATATTGTTCAAAGCCGAACAGGATATTAAAACAATAACCTTCTCGGTTATGACAGCAATCTGCATATTGTGAGGGGATTGGGAAAGCAAATGACAATCCCTGCAAAATGTAGCCATCAATGACTGCCAAGAATACAATTGGCAGAAGAAAATAATGAAGTACTGTTCCAAATGATCATACATATCAACCAAACTTACTGGGTAAAATAGAGTGTACACGCTCCTGTCTTTGTCATATACTCCAGGATATGTTGGCCCAAAAAGAGCATAGACAGCCACAAAAGTTGCTAGCGTAGATGGTCCTCTGTAAGGGAAAATGAGCTTCATAAAATAGCACTTTCACATGAAATAAAAACTTTAAGTTGGAGGTACAAATCCTACCCAATCAATGAAGTCGCATAGCGCATCTGAAGCCGTTTGACATCAAAAATTTCAATAAGACGCAGCCGCTGGAACAGAGCAAAAGTCAAAAATAAAGATAAGCTTAAATGCATGAGAAGCAATATTCATCGAGCATGGATGTTTTTGTACTTTCTTCAAAAGCACAAATATTTTCCGTTAGAGAAAGGAATTCTGTTTTGATTGAACAACTTAAGAAAGCCATATAATCATCTTCAAGAGAAAATACCTGGGACCAAGGATCAAACCTAAGATGAAACCCATGGTCAGGAAGCTAATAACAATGTCAAGCTTCAAAGGCTCCTGCAGAACGGGATAAGAATAAGAGGCTGTGGTGGTCTTGTAAAGATACTGCGGCAAAACGTTATGCATGCGTCGAGCTTTATTGAGACATTGGAAATTTAATAAATTTACATCAGATATGATGTAAGCTGAGAATTACTCTCCTCACAATAAGGAATTTTTACGTCGATTTCATAACGACAGCCATTTCGCGACAAAATTTGAGAATTTTCTATCAAACAAGTCTTAACCTCCTAATTAGCAAATGTACAACGAATTCAAATCAGATGTGCAGTCCACGATCATCAACAAAGATTTGGTAAGATACTACCAATGCTACTGCATTAGATGTGAAGGTCCATTTCAGAGAACGCAAGCAAACAGAATTCTATAGAAACAACCTAACGACAAGGGACAGGCAAAAGCAAGAGATAATTCATCTCCAGACAAACAAACTATGGCCAGTGAAACATTTTAGATATTCTAATGATACAGTTGGCCAAAAACCATATCTGCATCCTCAATTTGACGAGAACCCTTAATTTGATGTGAACAAGAAAAACGTAACGGTGACAAGAATTACATGCATGCAGAGTGATCAACCCCAATAACAAAAGTGGTATATCTAACAACAAATTTGAGCAAAACCAACCAAGCCAAACCTCGTCATAGTACTTGACATGAACAACGTCATAGATGTTAGGCTGCTGCTCTATTTGAGCAAAAGCTTCGCATATTGGCATACCTGAAACATCACCAAAATAATATATCAATACAATCTCATATGGAAGTTCCAAAACCTTACATTCCAAGCCCATTAAAAACCAAAAATCACACAGAATCTTTGAAGTATTAATTGATTTCCAAAAGTAATCAGTATATAATCATAAAACAGTTTATTAGATCCCAGAATCAGTATATATTACAGGAATCTGGAAAGAAAACATTAAAAAATCAGAAAATATTTCAATTGAGACCCAAGGATACCACTAGCTTGTAGTTCACGTGGTATCGATAACCCTTTATAATCGTGTTAACTTGGAGTTCGAACCTTATATCTTTCAGTTTATTTGAAATTCTCCGACCAGTAATCCCAGCTTATTAAAAAAAAATTGAGACCCAAGGACGGTTATGTATGTAACCTTTAAAAGACGTCCCTCTCAATTATTTACTTTGTTTCAAGTAAAAAATAAAAGTTTACACTAATACAATTGAAATAGGATTAAATAATGGTGAACCAGATTTACCGAGCGAGAAAGGACCGATGCCGAGGCCGGGGCGAAGATCGAGTACGATGGAGCCCATGGAAGTGCTCTCACACTTACGTCTACTTCTCTGCATCTTCTTCTTTTCTCGACGACGATACTATATAAACTAGCGTCTTCCAATTGCACTGGGTTTGGATTCAATTGACTTGAACTGATGATAGCGATGAAGAAAAATTACGATATGTGAATGAAAAGGGTTCAATCTCCCCCTTTTCTGTCCCTTTTAATAGATGTTGCCGAGCAAATTAGCATTGCTTGAAATGATGGTGAA
This sequence comes from Rehmannia glutinosa, assembly GCA_016081115.2. Taxonomy (NCBI): domain Eukaryota; kingdom Viridiplantae; phylum Streptophyta; class Magnoliopsida; order Lamiales; family Orobanchaceae; genus Rehmannia; species Rehmannia glutinosa. Next base: position 29,377,478 of record CM071932.1, on the reverse strand, counting down.
GGGGTTTGCTTGCAGAAGTGTTGAACTGAAGCTTTGACAAAAATTCTTGAAATGAATGAATGAAGGAATAATGAGGTAAGCGAAAAATCGGTGGGGAAATGGGAATTTGATGGTGTGAGGTGTGACTCGTGAGGCTTATATGGTTATGTTTATGTACCATTACTAGTTTAGTGTTGGAAAATGAATTTTGAGAATTTATTGGTTTTCGTGTGGCTGGAATTATGTTTGGATGAGTGAATGAAAATGAGTTTTAAGTAGGTTTGGAAATGAGATTATGTTTGGTTGAGTAGTTTTGAAGTAATATTTTATGTATATAATAATTTGAAAAGTTGATAGTGATTGAATATTTTAATTGAATATATAGTATTATAATTGTAAGATTGTAGACTAGTGGGTCCCATTAGATATATATGGTAATATTTTAAGTAGATAAAGTTGATAATAGTCCACATATATATTTGGATAAAAAATATAAAATAATGATTAATGAGTGATGTATGGTAGTGTATAAGATTGAGAATTGAAATTATAGGATTGAGATGTTGTTTTATGTGAAAAATGAAAAGTAAAAATGATGATTTCTATTGGAAAATTTATAAACAATATGATTCCATTTCATGAATAGTTGGAAATTGGAAATGGTGGGCAGGAAACATAAACAAACAAGGCCTCGATCTCTCCCATTTCTATTTTTGTTTTTTGTTTTCTTTTCAGTTCTTTTCTAATAAAACCAAAAACATTGAAAATGTTGTTTGGTTTTGTTTTCAATATAAACTAGAATAATATTGTGTGTTTGATTTGTCAAAGATAAATTTTTAATGTCAAAAATTTAAAAGATCCTGTAAATATAATTCTTGATTTTTGAATTATTTGTTATCTCTTAAATTTGTTATCTTTTAAATTAAAAAATATGGCAAAAACTCCTGTTAGACGGTCTAAATTGTCAAAATTAGTTAGACGGATCCTGAACCCAAACCCAATGGCATGTGCGGTGGCATTTTTGTAATTTTAAAGGGGCGGTGGCATTTTTTAATATAAGCGGTATTATAGTATCACCGATGGGGTGACATTTTTGGAATATTATACGTGACATAGTATTATTAGGATTGTTAAAAGTATTAGTTTTTCACCTAAAAAGTATTAGTAGTTCTTCTAAAATGTATTAGTATTTGTACTTTCCCTTGAAAAAGTTTTTAGTAGTCTTCCTTAATTTTCCATAAAAGTATTAGTTTCTCATCTAAAATGTATTAATAATCCCTCTAAAAAGTATTAGTACTTCCGTTGGAAAAGTTTTTGATAGTCCTCCTAAAAGGTATTTAGTAACTCCCAAAAAGTATTAGTTTTCCTCTTAAAATGTATTAATAGTCCGGCCGCAAACAATTAGTTTTTATGATGAACACTTTTTTAATAGTCCAATGGAAAAGTATTAAATGTTGAATTGAAAAGTATTACACGCTAAAATAAATAGTATTATAGTTTTAAGTAAAAATTATTACACATTTAAAAGAAAAAAATATTAAACATTAAACTGAAAAGTATTACAAAAGTATTACCAATTTGCGAAAAAAATAATACACATTTAAGTGAAAAGTATTATTAATACACAAACAAACCCCAAATTAATAAAAGCCACAATTTCTACAAGGTGAATAATAAATCTTCTTCTACGACTCCCAGTACAACAATGGAGATTTTTACAATATTGTTTGCAAAATCAAATGCAATTTCCATACTTGAAATTCCTACTCTCGGACCCCGACCACCAAATTTTGTTCCCAACAAACTTCTCACCATTTTTGACTTAGTCAAATGCAAAACCTCACCATTGAAACTCTCCAAACCTTTCATCACCTTAAGAATACTTGTGTTTCATGAATCACGAGTACCAAAGAACCATAAATCTCAACGAATAGTCTTCGGACTTCGTCGGACCGTGTTGATTTTCTATTTTCCGACGATATCATCGTATGAACCCCGTCTCCACCGCTACGCTTATGCGTCGGAGCCCTGAGGATGGAAATCGATCGCGAGAAAGAGAGAGAGAGAGAGAGAGCAGAGCATATCAATTGTTTTTCTTTTTTTTTTTTTATATCTAGGTGCCTGGTGTTGTGATCCGTTAGACCATCCGACATGAGACCCTACTCAAAAAAAAATATTCGAACTAATAGAATATTTCCCAATAAAAATATATTTGGATAGATTTGATCAACATCAAGTTTTTCAAACTAATTGTGAGCAAATCCTTTATTTTTGGAATTATATTTTATCTTTTAAAATCTTGATTAAATTTGTTATTTTTAAATTTATTTTCTTTTTTATTTTAAGTGGCTTATTTAATGGCGTGATTTTAGGTGTATTTTTTTCAATATTAGTTTTTTCGATATCCAAAGATAGGTCATGTTATTTTGTTGCTTAAATAGTTATTAGATAATGCATAATTAGTTGTTTTTTGTTGCATTGTTTTTATGACATTTATTGCATAACGATATAATGTCTTTGCATATTTAGTTTTTACACACCGCATAGATAACTTTTAGTCAATGCATAGTTAGTTGATTTTTAATTTGCCGCATAGTTTATGACATTTTGCATAATTGGGTATAATGTCTTTGCGTATTTAGTTTTTGTACATTGCACGAGATAGTTTCTAACAATGCATAGTTACTTGCATGATTATGCATACTTTCTCATATTCTGTAATATTTACTATAGACATGTTGCATATGTTCGTATATTTATTGCACATGTAGGCCCTTTTTTATGTGCAATTGATTTACGTATTTTTTTACATATATATAAAAGTCATGCATACTTAGTATCATATTGTGTATATTTAAGATACGTATGTTGCATATTTACTATATATTTATTGTGTACGCATACGATTGATTGTGCGTATTTTCTCATATTTTGTATATTTACTATACACATGTTGCATATTTATATGTATTTGTTGCGTATATAGGCATTTTTGTTATGTGCGCTTGATTTCTTGTTTTTTTTACATATATGTAAAAGTCATGCATACTTAGTATTATATTGTGTGTATTTAGTATACAAATGTTGCATATGTATACATGATGATTATTAGTAATTATTCACTATATTATGTTTAACTAGTAATCCCATACGTCGTTGCGTTGACGTGTATTATTATTTTTTATTATTCACATGAATCATATTTTTATTATTCACGTGTATTATTATTTTATTTTATTGGTTTATACTTGAAACTATCTATTAACATGAGCTGGTGTTTATTACTTTATTTTAATAATAAGATATTTGATGAATACGGAAATAGAGGGGAACGTAAGATGAAGCCATATTTGGTGGTTATGCTACGAATTTACGATCAACAATATCAAAGTGTCTCTCTATGTGCAATTTAAGTTGTATAACTATAAGAGGATGTTTCATAAATAATAAGTTTCACCAAAAATTCTTTGAACACAAAATCAATTGTTAATTCAATGGTGAAAGATACATAAAATCACAATTATCTGCTTTTAACTATTATTAAATAATTTAGGAAAACTTGAATAGTCATTAGTATTTAAAACTTGATTAATTAATATTACATTGTACAAAAAAGTAACGACACCATTGAAACAAATAATAATATATTTGATGAAGATATGATGTATAGAATCAACATAATCATTGTATATATGAACAAAGAATCGACGTGACGGATATAATATTATTATAGTGAAATACTATTTATAATCATAGTTATATATCTATATATTATATATAGATAGAATTGATAGTATAGACTCATTTTTGGTATAAAATAAGAATACAATTTATAAAATTTTCCTAATTTTTATACATACAAAAATAAGTGTTAGTCCAAGTGGCTACAATAATCTGAGGGGTGAATAGATTATGCCGATTTTTCGCAAATTACCCTCTTTTTCGAAACAACGAGTAGATAGCAAAAATGTAAATGCGGAAATTAAACAACACCCGTTGATTTAAAGAGGTTCAACCCACCTGGGCTTAATCCTCTACCACCCAAGATCTCCTGGATGGATTTTGAAAAGAAAAAAAGGTTTTATTAATTTACCAAAAATTAATACAACACCTTGAGGATTACCACAACCCTCTTTCACCACCTCGAGGATTACCACAACCTCTTTACAACACCTTTGAAGATTACCACAATCTTCAAACACCTATCACCTAGATCACCCAAAGTGTATTTCTCACCACAAGAATACTCACAAGGATGTCTTGTGTTGAATGATGACCAAAATCAAGATTACAACTCAATAATGATTGATACAATATGAGTACAAGTGTAATCAAGAATTGAAAGCCTAGACCTCAAATAAGTGCAAGTGAAAGTGCTTAAAGCTAATACAACAAGATATATGAAAGTGTTTGCTCAATTGCTCTTTGCTTGTATATTGTGTGTTGTTGTATCTTGTTGCTAGAATGAAGCCTCTATTTATAGGAGAGGACTTGACTTTCATTTCCGACATTGGCTCCTCCTTGGGGAGTGATTTGCTTTAAAAAGAAACCATTTAAAATGATCAATATAGCTGTTAGAAATTAATTCCACAAAATAGGAAAAGTTGTCCAAAACGCGGATAGTTTGATGATAAACATGGGGTTCGACCGGTCGCAGAGATAAGATTGAATTTGAACTCTGCGAATTTTTACACAGGGGACCTGGTCGAAGGGGGGCGACCGGTCGCCTTAGTTGTGACCGGTTGCCTAGACGATTTTACGAAACAGAAAGCCTGAACAAAAATCCAACTTGCGGTCAGGTCACTGCAGGTCGACCGGCGACCACACTGTCGCCCACTGGTCGACCACGGCCGCCCGCCCTGTTTTTCTTACGTCCCCATTTTCCTGTTTCTCGACTCAACTCAGTGCGGGTTGCCCTATGGGGCGACCGGTCGAGCCTGAAACAAATGTGTTGTCCAATGTTTTATTGAAAATAAACTTCAAGAAATACTCCAAAAAATAGTAAAAACATTTTGAGTTGATCGGAAATATTTAGACAACAATTAGGGACATAGTTTTGGTTTGAAAATATATTTTAACAAAATCGAACATAATCATCAAAATCATGATAAAAACATTTATCTAACAAACTCCCCCTTTTGATGATTACAAACCAAAACAATTTTCTTGAGGACGATTTTAAAACCAAATAAAATTTTCGGTTTTACAAGTAAACTATCCGTTAGAAGTATTTCATACAAAGCTCCCCCTATTTATGAGCATATCAACAAACGATAATTATAAGTAAGAAGCACAAGCTATAACAAGCTTATATAGATTGAATCATGAGCTAAGAAGCTCCCCACACAAAGACTTATAATCAATGTCATTTGAGTCCAAGGTTCAAGTCATGGACTAGGTATTAGAGTCCACAATACTTATTACGAGCTTTTATTAGCTTCTCTTGAGCTAACGAGCCAATATCTTGTTTCTCCCCTTTGGAATCATCAAAAAGAATGTTAGAATGGTGAAAACACCATACAATAATATCAAAGTGCGCCAAAGGGACGGTTTATTAACCGTTGATCAATTAAAGCATCATAATCCAAGGAAAATGGGAGAAATGTAATATAAAGAAGTCATACACTTGTTTTGATTGGCAAAACATGATCCCAATAAGTATAGAAAACTTTTGAAAGCAAGAGAATCATGTATAAGTTGAAATTTTCATTGCGACATTTCATCGAACACCTTGTGTGCGGTAAAAAAAAAGAGGTTGTATATAACCTTTGTAAATGGTTCAAGCCAAAAAATTTCAACACTAATTCAAGTCACTCATCATACATAACAATACAACAACCAAGCTCATCATGATCATACGAAAATTATATCAAAAATTTTCAAGAAACTCGAAAACTCAAGGGTTCCACCCAATTGAGTAAAAGAAGCGAAATTCTTACCATTTGATCGGAAAGAGTGAGCCATAATGATGATGATCATGCTATATAATGTCCATGTTGTGTAAGATATGCATGAAATCCATTTTTGAATGAAATTTGAGTGAATTTGGCAAAGGGGACGAAAAATGGCCAAATATTTGTTAAAAGGAAGAATCTTCAAGACATAACGTTTAAAAGCCAAAATATAGCTTAGGGCGACGGTTGAGGTTGAGGGCGACCGGTTGCCCTCAACTTCTTCAAAACGCACTGTTTTGTCGGTTTTACCAAAATCCGAATTTTCAACCAAAAATCCGATTTTTCGCCCCTAAGTTTTAAAACGTGCAAAATGCAAACGTAAGCTTCATTCAATATGCATTATGCCTAACCGAGCTCGTATTAAAGAAAAAGTCTCGGAGATAGCGGTTTTGTGAAAATATCCGCTAATTGATCTTGAGATGGTACAAAAGATATCTCAATTTTACGTTTTGAAACACAATCCCTTAGAAAATGATGTTGAATCTCAATATGTTTAGTACGGTTATGATGAACCGGGTTTTGAGCAATATTTATAGCGGATATATTATCACAAAAGATAGGTACATTTTCAAAAGAGCATTTGTAATCCGCTAAGGTTTGTTTCATCCAAAGAAGTTGAGTACAACAAAATGCCGCGGAATGTATTCGGCTTCGGCCGTTGAAAGAGAAACATAGTTTTGCTTCTTTGAAAACCAAGAAACTAGGCAATCGCTTAAAAATTGACATGATCCTAAGTACTTTTCCGATCATCAATATTTCCCGCATAATAGTCCGAATCACTATAACCTTTAAGAGAAAAGTTTTCATTCTTTGGATAAAATAAACCATATTGAATGGTGCCTTTTAAATATCGAAAAATCCTTTTAACGGCACTCATGTGAGATTCTTTGGGATTGCTTTGAAAACGAGCACATAGGCATACGGCATGAAGAATGTCCTATTTACTAGCGGTTAAATAAAGTAAACTACCAATCATACCTCGATACTTTGATTCATCCACGGACTTGCCTTTTCTCATCTTTGTCAATTTTGACATTTGTTGCCATTGAGTAGAGACGGTTCTTCCTTCTTCAATGCCGAACTTTTTCAAAAGTTCTTTTGTATACTTTGATTGCGAAATATAAATACCTTCTTGACATTGCTTAATTTGGAGTCCAAGAAAGAAGTTAAGCTCCCCATCATACTCATCTCGAATTCTCCTTGCATTAACTTAGAAAATTTCTTGCACAAAGAATCATTAGTAGCACCAAAGATAATATCATCAACATATATTTGCACAAGTAAATAATCTTGCCCTTTTTCAAAAACAAATAGAGTTGTATCAACTTTACCTCTTATAAAACCATTTTGTAAAAGAAACGAACTAAGTCTATCATACCATGCACGGGTGCTTGTTTTAAACCATACAAGGCCTTTTTAAGTTTATAAACATCATTAGGCCTAGAAAAATTTTCAAACCCCTGAGGTTGTTTTACATAGACTTCTTCTTGAATAATACCATTTAAGAAGGCGGATTTAACATCCATTTGGTAAAGTTTGAAATTTTTAAAGCAAGAATAGGCAAGCAAAATACGAATAGCTTCTAAACGTGCTACGGGTGCAAAGGTTTCATCATAGTCAATACCTTCTTCTCGACAATACCTTGAGCTACTAACCTTGCCTTATTTCGAACAATGTTGCCTTGATCATCAAGTTTGTTCCGGAAAACCCATTTTGTGCCAATAATTGTTTGAGAAGGAGGACAAGGTACCAATTCCCATACATCATTTCTTTCAAATTGATTCAACTCCTCTTGCATCTCTAGAAACCAATCCTCATCCTCAATAGCTTCTTTAGCATTTTTAGGCTCTTTTTGAGAAATAAGAGCTTTCTCGGCAAATTTTCTCCGTGTCATCACTTTGTCAAGGGATCACCAATAATAAGATCTTTTGGGTGATCTCCTTAAATTTCAATGCAACGGAAGATCCGAGATATCACCTCTATCTTCTTGAGGACCATTTGAAGTGGACGGTTGATCATTTGATGTAGACGGTTGATCATCAATTTGAACAATTTGTTCAATAAGATCCTCATCATCACTTTCATCATAAGGAATTCTTTCAACTCCCGAAGCTTCATTGAATTTAACATGGATGGATTCTTCAACAACTTCACTAGTCTTATTGTAAACTCCGATATGCTTTGCTTTTAGTTGAATATCCCATAAATATCCCTTCATCGGCCTTGGGATCAAGTTTGTCCAATTGATCCTTGGTATTCAAAATAAAGCATTTACAACCAAATATCTTGAAATAACTAATATTTGGAGTTTTACCCTTCCAAAGCTCATATGGAGTTTTATTCATTTTAGGACGAATATAAACTCGATTAATGACATAGCAAGCTGATTTCTACGCTTCGCCCAAAAATACTATGGTAGTGAAAATTCATTGAGCATGGACCGACTCATTTCTTGTAATGTCCGATTTTTCCGTTCGGCTACTCCATTTTGTTGAGGTGTCCTTGGAGCCGAGAAATTATGAGCATATCCTTTGGTTTCACAAAATACTCTAAATTCACCGTCAAATTCTCCACCTCGATCGCTTCAATAGACTTGATAGTATCTTCTTTTTTTCATTCTCAATAAGTCTACACAACTTAACAAACTCATTAACGGCATCGTTTTTATTGGTAAGAAAAATAGCCCAAGTATATCTCGAATAATCATCGACTATAACAAAAGTGTAATGTTTTCCACTTAGACTAGCCAGTACTAATATCCCCCGTACAAATCAAGGTGAAGCATTTGTAGGGGTTTGGTTGTGGAAATTTCATTTTTGGGCTTAAAACTACTTTTAACTAATTTGTTCTTTTGACAAGTGTCACATAAGCCAAGATTTTCAAAATTCAATATTGGTAGTCCTTTTACATGTTGCTTTTTGTAAATATTTTTCAAATTCTTGTATCCAACATGTCCAAGTCGCCTATGCCATAAACTAGTTAAATCATTATTGGCGACTAAACAAGAAACATTTTGACTAACCAAATCACTTGTACAAATTTTGTAAAGATTGCCTTTTCTATTTGCTTCACAAATAATTTCACCATTTTTAAGGATAAGGCATTTTTCTTTATTAAAGGAAACATCATATTTTGAATGACAAAGTTGGCTAACACTTATCAAATTAAACTTAAGCCCTTCAACTAATAGAACATTACTAAGAGAGAAAGAAGAGTTACCAATTTCTCCATTTCCAAGAATTTTTCCTTTGCCATTGCCGAACATGACCATACCCTCTTTTTGGAGCTTGATGTTGGTAAAAAGTTCTCTCCTCCCGGTCATATGGCGTGAACATCCGCTGTCCACGAGCCATTTTGAATCTTCCATTGTGGTTATAGCCCCTATTACCTACAAAAGAATTTCTTTTAGGTACCCTATAATTTTGGGGTCCATGGGGGTTAGTCTTGAGACTTTTGGGTCTCCAAACATGTCTTGAGCTATTTCTCAATTTGCAATTATTAGCATAATGTCCAACTTTGCCACAATAAAAACAAGTAGGAGTATTATAATTATTAGCACGTACAAAAGCTCGGACCTTGGTTATTTTTCTTAAAAACACTTTGAAATGGCTTGTAACCAAGTCCCGATTTGGAATGCTCACCTCTTTGTGCATCTAAAATTTTTGTGACTTTATCCGTACTTATGTTGAAACGATGCACATCATTTTTCAAACATTCAATATCTTTTGTGAGCAATTCCTTTTCGGTTTCAAGAGAATGAATTCTAGTAAGAGTAAAGAGCATGAGCTTTGTCTTGAGATTCATAAGAGGTAAATAATTTTTCCTTTTCAACCTTAATCTCCTTATGCTCCTTTTTCAAATTTTTGTATTTAACAATTAAATTTTGAAACTCAATTTGCAATTCATCAAAATCACATTGCAAGTCATCAACTATGGAGGAAGTAGAAGAATTTGAGTGTACCTCATTGTTTTCATCGCCTATAGCCATGAGACCGTGTTCGCTTTCTCCTTCCTCATCGGTTGTTTCGAGTAGTTCATCCCATGTTTTGACTTCCGCATTTAGAGCCTTCTTTTTGTGAAAGGCTTCCTTTTCTTTAGCTCCTCTTCATCGAGCTTTGGGCAATCGGCAATGAAGTGCCCGGTTTTCCGCATTTAAAGCAAGCATTATCTCTTGGTTTTCTTGCTTTATTTTTATTCACAAATTTGGCAAACTTTCGAACAAGTGCGGCCGCCTCCTCATCATCATCATCATCATCATTATCATAGTATGCATTATTAGAAGAAGAAGCCAAGACCTTTAGGAATAATTTGCATACCCGATTGATTTGTGGATGGTTTGGAATTTTTCCTCTCTTTGAGATGACTTCATAGATGAGTAGGTTTCCTATAAGCTCATCAAACTTGAGTGTCTCAAGATTTTGTGCCTCCGTGATTGCCGTTACTTTTTCGACCATGAGCCGGAAGTGCATTTAGTACCTTGGTCACCTTGTCTTCTTCGAGATGACTTTGCCGAGGGCCACAAGAGGATTGACAATATTGTCGCAAGCCTTTCCACCATCTTGAGATGCTTTCGCCATCATACATGTTAAAGTTTTCAAGTCTTTAACAAGCATGGTCTTTCTTGCTTGCTTGACTTTCTTAGTCCCTTCATAGATTGTCTCCAATTTTTCCCAAACCTCATGTGCCGACCTTATTCCTCTTATGCGATTGTACTCGGTGGCGGTAAGAGAACAATGCAAAATATTTAAGGCCTTACCATTTAGAGAGAAAAGCCTTTTTGTCGCTTTCATCAAACTCCTTGAAAGGTTTAGGAGCCAAGGTGCCATCATCCGATTTCTTTGTTGGTTGATCAACTCCTTCAATGACCACATTCCAAATGTCGAACCCGCACTTTGTAGGAAGCACTCCATACGGTCTTTCCAAAATGCGTAGTTGTTGGCGTCGAATAGTGGTGGCTTATTGGTGGAGGCGCTGGTGGTGAGATGAGCATCATTAGTAGCCATGGATCTTTCCTCTTTACTCGAACGAGCTAGCCAAAGAGTTTGGCTTTGATACCACTTGTTAGTCCAAGTGGCTACAATAATCTGAGGGGGTGAATAGATTATGCCGATTTTTCGCAAATTACCCTCTTTTTCAAACAACGAGTAGATAGCAAAAATGTAAATGCGGAAATTAAACAACACTCGTTGATTTAAAGAGGTTCAACCCACCTAGGGCCTAATCCTCTACCACCCCAAGATCTCCTGGATGGATTTTGAAAAGAAAAAAAGGTTTTATTAATTTACCAAAAATTAATACAACACCTTGAGGATTACCACAACCCTCTTTCACCACCTCGAGGATTACCACAACCCTCTTACAACACCTTTGAAGATTACCACAATCTTCAAACACCTATCACCTAGATCACCCAAGTGTATTCTTACCACAAGAATACTCACAAGGATGTCTTGTGTTGAATGATGACCAAAATCAAGATTACAACTCAATAATGATTGATATAATATGAGTACAAGTGTAATCAAGAATTGAAAGCCTAGACCTCAAATAAGTGCAAGTGAAAGTGCTTAGACTAATACAACAAGATATATGAAAGTGTTTGCTCAATTGCTCTTTGCTTGTATATTGTGTGTTGTTGTATCTTGTTGCTAGAATGAAGCCTCTATTTATAGGAGAGGACTTGGCTTTCATTTCCAGACATTGGCCCCTCCTTGGGGAGTGATTTGCTGCAAAAGAAACCATTTAAAATGATCAATATAGTTAGAAATCAATTCCACAAAATAGGGAAAAGTTGTCTCAAAACGCAACGGATAGTTTCTTTGATAAACATGGGGTTCGACCGGTCGCAGAGATAAGATTGAATTTGAACTCTGCGAATTTTTACACATGGGGGCCGGTCGAAGGGGGTGCGGCGGTCGCCTCTTAGTCGTGACCGGTTGCCTGACGATTTTACGAAACAGAGAAGTCCGAACAAAATCCAACTTGCAGTGCAATGCCCGCCCGGGTCGACCACACCGGCCGCCCACCTGGTCGACCCGGCCGCCCGCCTGTTTTTTCTCTTACGTCCCATTTTCCTGTTTCTCGACTCAACTTAGGTACGGGTTGCCCTATGGGCGACCTATTCGAGCTGAAACAAATGTGTTGTCCAATGTTTTATTGAAAATAAACTTCAAGAAATACTCCGAAAATAGTAAAAATATTTTGAGTTGATCGAAAATATTTAGACAACAATTAGGGACATAGTTTTGGTTTGAAAACATATTTTAACAAAATCGAACATAATCATCAAAATCATGATAAAAACATTTATCTAACAATAAGAATACCATTAATCATATTTTCCTAATTTATATACATATAAAGTAGAATACCATTTACAATCTTTTCTTAAAATATTTTCCTAATTTATCTAATTACAATAAATTTCTTATGATATTTTCCTAATCTAAGCATTTATAATAATTACTATTTGTAATGTTTCAATTATTTCCTAATATAAGAAGTAAAAAAGGAAAATTATTGTTTTTAGGACTTACGCTTATTATATATATATATATATATATATATATATATAGATTTGCATGGAGAGGGATGGAGTGATGAATGTGTGATTATAGAAACGTGATTAATCACAAATTCTGTTTTCCTATTTTGTAGTAGCTTAATTAGTTGGCGCTTTATGGATGTTTTTGTCCGCCAAAAATATCGCTCCTGATTTATTTTGTTATTTTATAATCAAGAAAAAACAAACCGCCACATGTCTTCACCGAGCAATTTGGTACATGTGTCAACACCTTATTCTTCTAAATCCATGTGTCGCCTTCATATTTAGCCACGTGGCACACCATGCCACCACCTTATTCTTCCAATTATAAATTGATTTACTATATCAATTTACTATCAATTTATCATCAACTTAATAATTAAATTTCCTATTTCCGTATATAACTATTAAAATCCAATCACCATTTAATCATCAAATTAAATAATCCCAAAAATCAAGGATATAAAATTAGAAAGTTATTTTTGAGTTTGCAAATTAATTCGATTTAAATATTGGTATGATACAAAACCAAGGATATAATTTCAATTGTTATCTCTAATACTTATTATACTTTTAATTGTGATTTAATTCATTTACTGGGGTATAACAATTATATTAAATATCTTTTTTAAGCATGTCAAGGATTCATTATTTTTACCATAATCGATTTATTAGCTTTTTTGCAAAAGCAAACTATCGCCAAGTATTTGAAATTAGCACAAATAAATAATTTTATAGAGATTTTTCTCCTTTTCGAAAATATTCAAAGATTGAAATTGCACTCTTTCGGCCATTTAAAACTAATACGAGTTGAAAATTCGTTGTTGTGGCGAGGATGTTATACTTTCAAATAGAACAAATAATGTAGTTTACAAAGAAGTTTTTTAGAATTTGAAGTGAACGATTGTATGGAACTCTTCCAAATTTTGAATTTCTTTTTTTAGTATTTTTAATTATTATTTTGGATCTCTTATAACTATTAGAGTTTGCGACACAAATTTTATTTTTTGACAATCCGTGTAACACACGAGTGTTTTTCTAGTGATATATATATTTGTTAGATCTTGCCCTCCAATTTTTTTTTAATAGTGTAGATCATCATTACGGTCTCACCTAAGGCCCTGGTCTCACCGGTTCCTCATCTCTCTCTCTCTCTCTCTCTCTCTCTCTCTCTCTCTCTCTCTCTCTCTATATATATATATATATATATATATATATATATATATATTATGATTATGATTTTTAGGTCATTTATATGATTTTTGTGTATTGTCCACCCCGTTTTGTATATCTCGGCCCACCCCATTATTATTCCCCGGCTCCGCCCACTCCAAAGCTAAGGTTTCGACAAAGTTCTTTCTTCACAAGGGAGAAGTCTTCAAGTCTTCTTCTCCGGAGCAGGAATTTCTTCATATGGGAATTTGCTTGCACACACTCAAACGATAAAGAGCCCCGAGGGTTGTCCTAGGAGGCCCTTCCAACGCTCAAGTCAAAGACAAGATCGAGAGAGAATAAAACAATAATCGAATATTGAATAATCGAGTTATGAATTAGTAAACTTATTACAAATGAAGAGGATGAACCTTTCTAGACTCGAGAGTAGTGGGCCTCGTGGGCGTGAGAGAAATGAACCTATGGGCGGCCTGAGACTCATTTGGGGGATTATTCCATTAATAGCCTGCAAGTAATTAATATTATATCAATATAAAAATTAAATCATATATTAATTATTAAATATCGTTTTTGCCCCCAACAATATATATGTATTTCGGGGGCGCCCGGAGCAACAAAATTGGTGCGCCCGCATACACCCCTCTCAGGAAAAGGGCCCCAAAGTTTTTTTTTGTTTTCCTATATATAAATTAATTTGGGGTTATATACTAAAGGTTGGACTTTAGTAAACAAAAAAACTATGTTGTCGGACTCATTGGGTGTTCTTTCTCGTTTTTGAAATATGTAGTTCGATTCTCTTCATTCTGCAAAAAGTAGATTAGCCTTTTTTTTCCTTTTCTATCTTTAGTTTTTTCTTCAAAACAATAAAACAAAATTGAAGATTTGGGTTGTCCTCTTGAGTCATGCATACGTGCATCCAATGACTATTTTTGCCCTCCATCTCTAACTCTTTGTTTTCTTTGCAAAAAAAAAAAGTTGGAGAATTTATTAACAGCTAAAAATGAACAAGACGTACAAACAAAACAAAAAACCAAAGTTGGAGAACTAATTGATGATTTTGCAAATAAATGTGCAAGAAGATCAATTTTTAATAGCTAATTCATTAGTTGTTTTTTTCTTTTTTGTATGGTTAATTATATTAAAAGAATGTTTTTGTAATTTTATTTTAATAAGGCCGTAATATTAAAGTTGTGGTATGATATTTTTCGTCATTACATATCTTATGTTAGATCAATGAAATTACATTTGTAACATTAGTTTTGTTCTTTTTTTTATGTAAACACAAGGGGCCCCATTTTTCTTTCGCTCCGCACTTCTCTCAAGTCTAGGACCGACTGATGTATTTTTAATGCCATTGTTAAATTAAAATAGTAGTAGGGACAATTAGGTAATTTAATAATGGAATAGGAGGATCGAAAGATATTTTAATTGTATAAAGGGGCGTAAAATGATACAATTTGATAGTACAAGGGGTAAAATAATACAATTAAAAGTACAACACAGTTAACTAATATTCAATGAGAGTATAAGAGGTAAAGCGAGATTTACCCTTTTAGTTTATTTCTTCTTTCTCTGTTCGGATTTCCAGTTAACTATTATATATACAACAATTTCAAAGTAATTTGATTGTCGTGATTTATATATTCATTGACATATATAACATGTCATAGTGTAGTTAGGGTCCTGTGTCACTCGCATGATCAAGAACTCAAGTAGGTAGTTAATGATTCGTAAATTATATAACTCGCTACCGTTAACATGTGAACTATTTGTATCT
The DNA here is from genome assembly GCA_016081115.2 of Rehmannia glutinosa. NCBI lineage: Eukaryota > Viridiplantae > Streptophyta > Magnoliopsida > Lamiales > Orobanchaceae > Rehmannia > Rehmannia glutinosa. Next base: position 29,362,051 of record CM071932.1, on the reverse strand, counting down.
ATAATTGGTGTTGTATTCGCAATTCACATGCAACTTTGCTAACATCATCTTGATTAATTGTATGGAGAAATGTTGATATATATATATATATATATATATATATTGTACGTGAATAATTCATAAAAAAGGTATTTCTATATTGAATAAAAATGGATGCTTATTCTGGACAATATTAAAAGAAAGTGTGAAAGGAATTATAAATTACTTTTTTCATAATTTCTTTCTAATTTTCCTGCATAAAACTTAAAATATAATAATATCGTACAACCTCATCAATATTCTTTTTAACAGCATGCCTATTATTCTTATGTATACATATATTAATGCGGCAAATGAAATGCATGTGTGGATAATACGTGCAGCCTATTTAAGAATTAAATATTCTTCCATTGTATTCAATGTGGACATGACACAACCTTTAAATTTTCAACTTGCTGAATTTATTTCCTGTCATAATAATTTACACAAAAACTCGCGACCGCCTAACTGGTCGACACTGTAAACGGATCCACCGGATCCTTGGTGGTTTTTCGTAATATTAGCAATGGTGTTTTAGTAGTTTTCAAAGAGTATCGTGATAATAAATCATTCAAAATGTATTAGTCGTCATTCGAAAAAGTATTAAAGCAGTTCTTCCGAAATGTATTAGTAGTTCCCAAAGAGTTTTTTTTTAGTATTTCTACTAAATATACTCCCGAAATGTATTAGTAATCCCTCAAAAAGTATTAGTAGTTCCTTGAAATAAATTAAATTTTTCTCTCGAAATGTATTAACAAATTCCTTCTCAAAAGTATTAGTCGTCCTTCTATAATGTATTAGCGATTCTTTCAAAATGTATTAGTAGTTCCCGGAATATAATTAAAATTTTCTCTTGAAATGTATTACCAAATCTTCAAATGTATTAGTCGTCCTTCTAAAAAGTATTACAGTTCTTACGAAATGTATTAGTAGTTCCCTCAAGAGTTTTTTTATTATTTCTCCTAAATATACTCCTGAAATGTATTAGTAATCCCTCAAAAAAGTATTAGTAGTTTCTCGAAAAGTATTAGTAGTTCCTTGAAATAAATTAAATTTTTCTCTCGAAATGTATTAACAGTCCTTCTGAAAAGTATTAGTCGTCCTTCTATAATGTATTAGCAGTTCTTCTGAAATGTATTAGTAGTTCCCCTGAATATAATTAAATTTTTCTTCTGAAATGTATTAACAGTCCTTCTGAAAAGTATTAGTCGTCCTTCTAAAAAGTATTAGCAGTTCTTCTAAAATGTATTAGTAGTTCCATGAAGAGTTTTAGTATTTCTCATGAATATACTCCCAAAAAATATTAGTAGTACTCCCAAAAAAGTATTAGTAATCTCTTTAAAAAGTATTAGTAGTCGATTGAAATGCTTTAAAATTGATTCACTAATTCAACAAACACTTAGGTGACATAGAAAAATGCATTTTTTAAAGAATAATGGTTGAATCAATTTATCATTCTTTCATCATCACTGCAGGACATATGCAAAAGCTAAAGTTATAAATGATTCCAAATCATAAATCATAAATTATCATGCTCCACTCATACTTGTGCTATCACAATTATGTTTCTCTTTCGTTTCCTGGTTGCTATAAACTTTTTCTCTTCTTTTTTCATCTCTCTAGATGAGAGATTTTGTGAGCGGACTTCCATCTTGTTGAGGATGGTGGCGCCATCATTCGTGTCATGACTTCTCCGGATGAGGTGAAAATCATCTTGTACATGCCCTTGAGACCGAGGTCGTTTCGCATTTACATTCACTCTGATTGGGCATTTGCTATGTTCGGCCGTGCGGATGTCATCTTTCCGCTTGTTGTCAACGAACGCCTCTCATCAACTTCCCCTCGACTTGAATACAATATCAAATTTTGCTAAAAGACTCACACAATCTTTATGGTATTTTTGTCATGTATAATGAAGAACCTAGCAAAGGAGAGGATGAGAGAGAGAGAGAGAGAGAGAGAGAGAGAGAGAGAGAGAGAGAGGGCGAGACTCATCTCAGGATCAGTGGGTTTTTCATTAATTGTATGGGCATGGGAGTGGGTCGATGGGTCGGGTTAAAATTAGATCCGTCTAACTGGATTAGATCCGTTTAGACCGTCGATAGGAGACCTCCTCAATAATTTATCAACTTACCCACTAAATTGGTGCATCCAATGAACAAGTTGCAAAGCAATTAAATTACTAGTTGTGTTCAAAATATTTAATGATTGGTTACAAGGGGTGAGAATAAATCTCATTTTCCCTAAACAATTAAAGAAAGAATTCTGACATTATATAAGTTTAATTGATTTGAATTTAAAATTATAATCAAATTTAATTTGATTAATAAACTATTTGAGTTTAGATGAATTTTAAGCCACACAGGTCTAATTCGAATAATTTTGTAACCTCTTTTTTTCCAACCCTACACATAGGTTGCTCTCTAAATATTTTGACGGCAAAATCCTAGATAAACATTTTTAATATATGTACCTGATTTCCATCAGAACAAATGATTACAAAATGTTAAACTTCACGTACGAGACCCTACCGTTAATTATTAAGGTCACTGAAGAAATTGGGCATAAGTTGAAAATATATATAATTTTTTTCTTTTGTGAGTATATATAAATATATATTGAAAAAAGGTGACAATAGTAAATTAAGAAAATTATGACAAAATTGCACACCCACCATATGGTATTTTGTTGTGGGGCTAAATTTGGTTCATTATATTGAGTAAATGGCAAGAGAAGTAGAAACCCATGACCTAACCAAAAAAATATACAAAAAAATTGACATTACATGTGCTAAACCCTCAAAAGTAATGGAGCATTGTGGGGAGTTATTGTTAAAAAAAAAAAAGGAAAAATCAATCACAACTTGATCCAAGTTAATGTTGTTTATATTCTTTTGCTCTACTACCAAAAAATCAATCCATAAGTAAAGATTAAAATAAATGTAAGTGTAGATAATATTGTTATAGGTAAATATTTACAAATAAAATCTAAAACTATTGGTAAATACTTACAAATTATTGTCGTTAAATTTAAATTATTGGTGATTTGTCGAGTTGGTCGGTATAATTTTGGAAAAAATAATAATATTTTTTATTTTTTTGATATTTGTAAGTAATCGTAAAATTTAGTGACAAAATCATTTCTAATCGGTAAATATTAAATTGTGTCAGACATTGTAAGTTTTTTGGTAGTATAAGTACAACATTTATCCTTGTTTGTGATAAATGATACATCTATAAGTTATATAAAAAGATTGCATTAGTATTCTTGGATTTTTTTATATTTTTTAATATTGTCATTGTTATATATGTAATATGTGCATATATGGACCATTCGAATAATTGATACTCAATGACAAGGTTCGGGTTCGAGTACCATCACTATCACTCGATTAAAACCGAACTTTTTTCTTAAAAGAAAAATTACTTACAACGTTTTATAAATTTGACTTGATTGCTCGGTTTGACAGTCCAAATGTCCAATGCAAAAGGTAGTCCGATTCGTTTGATGCCAAAAATGAAAAATCCAAAAAACAATGAAATATAATATTTTTTTGTTATACATGTAAATGTATTTTTGTGAGCAAGTTTAAACATGATATTAGGTTATACTTTTGGTTATTTGACTTTTGGACTTTGTTGAATATTTTTTAGTGGATTAATTATTTATCTTTTGTATTTTCTAAATGATAATTAATTAGTCTATTACATTTATATAATTAATAATATCATAAAAATATATATTTAAATTTCATTAGATTTGATCTAACTGATTGAATTAATGATCGGAAGCAAGACTGATTTAGTTACCAATCTAATTTGCAAAAATACCGGTTACGCATACTCATGCAAATCGAAAATCCTTACTTGCTATATGGCACTATATTCATCTTAATGGAATTTATGATATATAAGATACTATTGATTCAACTATTTCTTATTCCCGTTTCATGTGGGAATTAAGTTTAAGATATATTTATGCGAATTTACGTTGAATATGATATTACAAAAGTACATACATCCTACAAATGGGTAAGTAGATGCTACCCAAGTGGGTAGTGTCCCAATTCCCATCGATTGTAACATGTGTCCCATTTTAATTTTTCTTTTTTTTTGAAAAAAAAATACGCATATACGTCATAGTGGGATGACACTTAAGAAAATCACAAGGGGTTGACAACCCACTGGGATCAACCCCGCCTACAAATAGACATGTGAAATAAATGAATCGATACATTCTATCCATTTAGTTTTCAACTACTTTCTTATAAATTGATGTCAATTAAACTTGACATGTAATTAATATGACATTTAGATCTTACTTCACATAGATACCTCAGGCCTTTTACTCGCAAGAGTAGTTCACTCAAGCAATTTAAACAAGATATATGCCGAATGATGATAGTTACATGTAGAAGTCTAGCCCCCTTCCATCTCTTTCTCGCTTTCTCGCAAAAATAACGTGTTCTCCCCTTCTTCTACCATGGAAAGACGGAAAAATTATTTCTTTGGATTTTTCTTATTTTCTTCTTCTCTCGTATTTGGTTTTGTTTTCATTTTTCTATTTTGTTTTTTCATTTTGCTTTTTCATTATTTTTTTCTTTTTTAGATATATCCAGATATATATTAGTAGATCTGCATGACGTGTCCAAAAATCAACCGAAATCCGGTTTCAACTGTCAACGGTTGAACCGAAACCGAAATTATAAGGTTAGGTTACGTTCCATATTTTTCGAACTAAAAATCACCGGTTTAACCGTCGATTTTCTACTTTTTTTTTTAATTTTATTTGGCCACATTTTAAAAATTGAATTTGAAAATTGAAATTGCCAACGGTCACAAATGTGACCGTTGGCGGCCTGTTTTAATATTTTTTTTGAAAATTCAAAATTTTAAAAAATCAATGGTCAAGATTGTTTGACTCACGATGATCAACGGCCAAGATTTTGTGATCGTTAGCAAACCGCTCGCTTAACCGAACTCACGGTTTGATGTAAATTTATGTCATATTGTAAATTTATATGTTCAAGATGGTTTAGCTACTTTAAAAGATGAAATTTTACCTATTAGAAATGCGGTTTTATATTTATCAAGATATTCATCTTTGTTGAAAAAATGGGCTAGATATTTTAAAATCATGGTTTGTACCCAAAAAATTATCGCCCGATGTCCCAACTCGTTGGAGTTCTACATTTAAAATGATAAATGATAGTTACCAATATAGAGAAACTTTGTGTTCATTTTTTGCCGAACAACAATGTGGCATATTTTTATTTCCGAATCAATGGGATGCATGCTCTAATTTATGTCAATTTTAAAGGTTTTTAAAGATGACACCAAGAATTATCCGTGTTTATTATCCTACATCAATTTTAGTTGTAGATCATTGTGTTAAAACTCGCTCTACTTTTTAGATCTCTCATGTCTTATGGACGTTTAGACAAACTATTGCTCAAATGAGATTAAAATGGTTAAAATATTTCACTTATATTCCTAATGTATTTTTAGTTGCAAAAATATTAGATCCTAGAATAATATTAGATGGTTTAGAAGAATTGTTAGTAATTTTTTATGATGCTTTGTTTCCTATTAAAGAACATGACACTCCCATTCCAAAGGCGTAGTAGTAGCTAATGCTAAACAATGTTTATATGAAATTTTTAAAGAATATTCAATAAAATATGGCAATAGTTTTAGAAGCTCATCCTGGTTCTACTACTTCTACACCTTGTGATGATGTTCGAAATACTAGTGATATTGGTATTTTTAATGAGGCGTTGGTATTTGCACCATTGGAGCGCTTTTATGACGCGAGGATACCAAAACATTCGAGATCGAGGAGGCATAACCCCTTATCTTGAACTTGATACATATTTAACATCTCCTTTTGATTATACTTTGAATTTGTAGGGAGTCAAAATTCGATCTGTTATAGTGGTGGTCAAAGAGGTCTTCCTCTTTTCCTATAGTAACATGAATTGCGAAGGAAATATTAGCCGCTCATGCCTCAATCGTTTAAGTAGAGCAAGCATTCAATGAGGATGTTATATTCGATGCTAGACGATCTAGATTAATGTAAGAAAAAAATCTGAGGCTCAAGCACCGCTTCACGATTGACAAAAGCAGAGGTACATGATCAAGTCACCAATTTTGATGATTCCAAGAAGCGACACTATTGATACTTCGAATCAAGCAATGAGTCACAAAATAATTGAAGAATCACGTTGCCACCTTCCCTAAGGTAAGTAGAAGGTAAGAGAACTAAATAGAGTTTTGATTCCTCTATGAGCATACGTAGCGATTTTATTTTAATATTCAAAGTTAAATTTAAAATTTTTAACTTAGAATATTAAAATAAAACTCAAACCCATTTTTTTTTTTTTTTTTTTCTTTTTGTGGTTTGTACTTTGTAATTTAAATTTTATACAAAATTATAGTAACTTGTAATTTTTATTTTTAAATTGTACTTTGGAATTGTAATATCTTAGAATTTTTCATTTGTAGCTTGTAACTTAAATTGTTTTTAATAAAGTTGTAAATTGTAAGTTGTAATTTTACTTTTAAAGCAATGAACTCAATTTTTCTTACTCAATTTCGTTTCCTTAATCAATTGTGTTAATTTATTCAATATTAAAAATTAAAAAAGGGAACTGAATCGAAACCGCCGGTTCATAAACCGACGGTTGAGGTTCCGATTCCACCCTTTGGCTAACTGGAACCGCGATTCCGAATCGTAACCGGGGTTCGAATCGTTGAATGCATCTAGTTACGTAGATCAAAAAGGAGTCTCAGTGTGGATCGTCCAAACCTTGTTTAGAAGTGCAAGCAACCACTCGTGATCTGATAATTTAGTTTTTTGTTTGCCTCCCCTATTCCCATGTTTGAAAGGTGGAAATTTATATGGAATTTTCGTGTTTGGCTTCAAGATATTGTATCTTTGTTTAGTTCGTATTGATTAATAAAAATACAATTTCATTCTTTGTATAAAAATACAAACAAGATATCAATAGTCAATGTGATTATTTATAAGAATTTTTTAAGATTTTTGCCAAACATTTGATTACTTGTGAAATTTTTCTAAAATACTATATTAACCCATTCTCAATTTTTCAATCACTATTTTACTAAGAAAACATCACATCAATCCATATCAATGCATTTTATTCATTCTCACTTTTCGAATCACCATTTCACTAAAAAATATCATATAAACTGAGATTGGATTCTAAATAAAATGTAATTGTCATGACTGGTGTGATGTCTTTAAATAAATGTTGATTGAATGTGATTGATGATTGAGAAAGTGAGAGTGGTCGAATAATATATTTGCGATATGAAAGTGCAATTATGATAGTTAATATCGATTGTTTTTAGTGCAAAGGTGATTGATTGTGATTGATGATCGAAAGAAAAGTAGCGAGAGTGACTGAGATGATAGTTAATAAGATATTTATTTAGTGAAGTGATATTTGAATGTATAGTTGATCGAAAAAAAACGACAATGTAAATTTTTTTAAAAAGTTGACAAGTAATACATGTAGTAGCAAAGAGATTTTCCTAACAGAAAATTTGCAAAACTTGTTTATAAGTAAACATTCCCTGTAATAAAGCTCTCAAATTGGTAGTCTTCATCGACAGCTCAAAAGCATGAATAATTTGAAACCTAAATGGAGATTGTGAAAGGCAAATGAGGACTCAAGTCACCACCACAAGTAGGCATCAGTCGTTTTCCTTTTACTAACAGACTAATTGGCCTAACCCAAACAAACACTCCAAGGTTTTGACGTATCAAAATAAAACCCATAATTTTAATTTAAGAATATTTTTTATTAAACAATAATGAAAAATTACTAATTTTAAATATTATTTATCAATAAATATAACCATTAATATATCTGAACAAAGAAAATCATATTTGAGTTTGATTTGATTGTTTATAGAATCAATCTTTAGTAACTTTCAATTGAATTACTGGAACTGCAGACTGGTTTATTTCACAAACTTTTTTACTTTTTGTAAAAATAATACTTTTATAGTAAAAATTGATAAATTGTCTGAACAATAAAAATATATGTTCAGATAAAATATTATTTTTTATTCTTAAAATCTTACTTTTTACACTTAAAATTATTACTTTTTTGGCACGGTGCGATTAATTAGTTTTTGAGTTAGAGCCAGAACTTTAAATATTGGAGTAGCAAACAAAATATGCATTCAAACTTGATTTATCAGTTAATAAATGAGTTCAAACTAAACTAAAATCAATCTGGAATTGAGTGTGAAATAATTTGATTATTGTTGGAATTAAATTAAAGCAACCCACAAAATTTGACTCCAATCACGTGTTGCCCAATAGCTTGGGGCCCCATGTCTATGACCCACAGCCGCGCATTCAGTGTTTGACTCTGGCTATACTTCCACATGTTAATACATCAAACACTTGGTGGGGTGGGGGGATGGAGGTGGAGGTCAGGTGGTGGGGTTTACATACAAATTCCACTGCCGAAAGATAATCACAATAAAAGTTTTGTTTTACCATTACAGCTAGCAATAAACTAACTTCACCCCTCCAAGACCCAACCCCTAATCCCTATCACCCAATCGTACGAGCTCCACCGACCATGTTTTTCTGTTTTGTTTTTTGTTTTTCTGAATTATGTATCTGACTTTGTTGAAATATGTTGTGTGATCAATGGTTGTGGAGGGTTTGTGTTGTGTGGGATTCTTTGCTGGAGGAATTGTGGGATTTTAGGGTTTCAGTAGTTTCTTTTTCTTTTTCTTTTTAATTTTTTAATTTATGGAGAATATAGAGACTTTGTTAGCTGCAGTAGCTCAGACTGCAGGGTTTGACGATGATGAGCCTGTTGTTTCTACTTCACCGAAGCTAGGGTTTGAGAATTCCGAATCTTCATCGGTGATTCGGGGAGATATCAGCGGGTCACAGCTGATTGGAGAGGTTTCTGGAGATGCTCGGTCGTCTGCGGTGGTGGACACGCCTTTTGCGGCTCCGACGCCGGCGTTTCCGGCGGTGGGGCGGGTGATCGGCGCCGGAGAAAAGAAGAAGAGAGGACGACCGCCGAGGGGCCAGCTAGCAGTGAACCCACCGCCACCGAAGCGGAAAAAAGTTGAGGATGAAGAGGAGGATGTTTGCTTTATTTGCTTCGATGGGGGTTCTCTGGTGCTTTGCGATCGCAAGTGAGTTTAGTTCTGACGAATTGCTGCTTAAATTTTCATGTTTGTTCAGGATTTAAGTTGTTAGGAGTGCTTCCCTAATTTTGTTGTTAAGGAAACTTTTATTTCACTATCATCTATGAGAGCATTACAGTGTTAAGTGTTTTTTGAATGTTATGTTAGGAGCTTTATTTATTTATGTCTTTTTGTTCAAATTGGTATCTTTGGAGTTTCTTTGCTAGTGCATTGAATTTCTCTTTTAATTCGTAGGGCTTGCCCAAAGGCTTATCATCCGGCGTGTATTAAGCGAGACGAAGCATTTTTTAAATCAAAAGCTAAGTGGAATTGCGGTATGTTTGCCTTTTCATTTGTAAGAACTTCATGAAGTCTGCTAATTCCCCTTTTATATAATCAACTTTTGTTTGTTTCCTTATATTACGGTGAAGGTTTAAGTGTTTCGGGGCATTCCATTGTTTTGCAGAACTACATTTGGAAACAGATCTAGTCATGACACATTAGATGTTCACTAATTTACGACACATGCGTAAAGCTTTGAATTTTGATGAACGTCTTACCTAATGTGCATTTGTTGCATTGATAACTTATTTTACTAGGTTTCTTGTCCCAACTGTACATTTCTTTTTCTAATTTGGGCTCGTTTTCTTCTGTCAATTTATTGTCATGCATGCAACTTTTTTCATTTTGTAAATCTTACACTCGTCAACATATATATAGCCATTATCTGATGAACTATCTGCATGCTGCCTAATTGTGTTACTGGTGTTATTGCTTTCAGGGTGGCACATATGTAGTGTATGTCGGAAGGCTTCTCATTATATGTGCTACACTTGCACCTATTCATTGTGCAAGGGATGTACTAAAGATGCAGATTTCGTCTGTGTTAGAGGAAACAAAGGATTTTGCTCGACCTGCATGAAAACTATCATGCTGATTGAAAATAAAGACCAAGCAAACAATGAGTCGGTATGCAAATTGCTTCTTGTCATGTTATCAAATTGAAACAATTGCTCCCCAAACCCTCTGGCTTATATCGAGTAAATTGTTGCTAACGTGTGCTTCAGTTCGAGAAAGACTTCTTTATTTTATTCAATATACATTTGTCCGTTCAACTATTATTTTTAAAGACTTTTCCTTTCACCCTATATTCTAGGGATGGCAGCTGGTTTTTGTTCATCGACCAATGTTTTCTGAATGTTTCTCAACTCTTTTATGAATTTTAATGTTACGGCTTAAGGTTGTGTCAGTCAGGAAAGTTCGCATTTACGAGGACTTTCACTGTTTTCTTTATTTTGTTTGCTTGTTTTTTTTTTTCCGCCTCCCTTTCTGCATTTGATTGTTAATTAATTCTATGTCAAAATAGCCTCTCAGAAGTTTATTTGTTTAAAATACAGATATTGAATTTACATTTTCTTTAGGATCAAATACCAGATTGAAGCTTTGAGGTTAATGAAATTACAGTTTCTTTCATTCTATTATTTTTTTATTTTTTCATTTTTAATTATTGATTTGGAGGTAGACAATCTCTAACTATCTTGTTGGATTACGAGAGCATCTAAGTTGCCATTATGTTCATCTATTGTGGATACACAAATAACTCCCTGATCCTTTTCTGACAATTTGTGTGGTGAGAGAAAAAAAAAAAAGCAACATTCGACTCTCCGAGGAACCTTTGCTTTAAACCAATTATGTTTATCCATGTCTTCTATAACCCGCGTGACACGTATGCTTTGACATGCAACATGTAGAGGGTAGAGGCTTTATTCAGTGAATTATGCAGCTTTTATGTTGAGAACAGACACAATCTCTCGCTCTAGGCTACGATGTAGAAAGTGTTATTAATCTAAAACATGGACTGGTCACCATTGATTGACATTCTTGAACGCAGTCCTTTGATTATCTATAAAATAATTCTAGGGGCTTAACAATTATGAGTTTCAGTTGGAAATTCTGGTGCATTGTTAATGAATATCTGCTCCAATTAAAGTAGCTTTTCGTAATGGAAAAAATATAAAATAAGAAAATCCTTTGTAATGAAAATCTGGTCCATAATTAAGGCATGCTTTTCCTAATAGAAAAAATATGAATAAGAAAATCCTTTGTATTTGGTTTGAATTGTGTTTTTGGCTTAACTTCATCTTGCATGATTTGTAATGCCATCCTTTTTCTGAAGTTCTCCATGTGAAAATTATCGCAGTGGGACCCATACCTTTCGTAAGTATCCAAATATGTAAATAGGAACGGAGCTTGGACTCATGCCATTTCTGTCTTTTCATCATCAATGCTTTCTGGGCATTTCTTAACCAATATTTGTTGTCCTCAGTTATGTGTAACACCTATATGCTTTCCCAATAGGAGCCGAGCTTGGTCATACCATTTGCGTCTTTTCGTCATCAATGTTTTCTGGGCATGTCTTAACCAATATTTGTTGTCCAAGTCAGTTTTGTTTGGTACCTATATGCTCTCGAGTCTTCCTGTTATCTGGCTTCATCCAAACCAATCCAATTGGAGGAGCTTATTAGAGAGTATTGAAATTATCTCGTCATTTGCACGCAGTAGGAGAGCCATATGTTAGTGCTCTGCAGTTAATTTGAATTTGTCCATACTCCATATTTGGAATATATGGCATCTTCTGCGCACTAATGGGAATAGAGAAGCAGAAAACAGACACGTACGTGGAGGTTCTGACATGTAGACCGATATTGCTTGTTGAGATGAATAACTGTAACTCTTTGAGCTGGAAGTCCTCAAAAGCATTTGTATAGTAATTACTCCATGATGTAATTCGGTTTTAATTAGAAAGTAATGGAAGTTGTACTCTGGCTTCAAATATCGCTTCCTTGCTTGTGGACATGTATGGAATTTTTAACTTATGCTGATAGTTCTGCTCGGATTAATTTATGCAGATTCAGGTAGATTTTGATGACAAAAGTAGCTGGGAGTATCTCTTCAAGGTGTATTGGGTAATCTTAAAAGAAAAGTTATCATTGACACTGAGTGAGCTCACTCAAGCTAAAAACCCTGGAAAGGTTTCGCTACCGTAGGTTACAAGCCGCTTTCAGGTAATGTGATTTCTACTGCAGTTAGTGGAGAAGTTCCTATTTCATTCAGGAGTACAGATCATTTGGAGTTGAATAAGCCCCATGTGGAGATTAGTTCGATACAAAATGATGGGTTAAGGACGGCACAACCAAGCATTGGTAACCATGTGGAAAAACTAAATAATGACAAGGAGGAAGATGCGCCAAGTCACGACAAAGACGCCGTGAAACCAAGCATGGACGAGGTCACTGATGAGACAAGCATTGACAAAGCCACTGAGGTTCCAGGCATCAAGGAAGCCACTGAGGTTCCTGGCATCAAGGAAGCCACTGAGGTTCCTGGCATCAAGGAAGCCACCGACGAGCCAATAATTGAGAAAGATCAAGATGATCCGAGCACTGCAAAAGATACTGACAAGCCGTGCATCTGCAAAAACATAAACGACAAAGAGTCATACAAGCCAGGAATTTATAGTAGTACTGAATGGGCAACTAAGGACCTTTTGGAGTTTGTTGCACACATGAAGAATGGCGATACATCTGCTCTATCGCAATTTGATGTTCAAACATTATTGTTTGACTACATAAAGAGAAACAACCTTCGGGATCCTCGTCAAAAGAGCCAAATTGTATGTGATCTAAGGCTCAAAACTTATTTGGAAAGCCACGTGTTGGTCACATTGAAATGTTGAAGCTTCTCGAATTTCACTTTCTCATAAAGGAGGATTCTCCGAAGAATTCTTTTATTCCAGCTGGATTTGTTAGTTCCGTTGCAAGTGATATGGAGGTCGATGAAAACATTTACGGACTGCCAACGCCAGTAAACAATAGAAAACGAAAAACGCGTAAAAAGAGTGAAGAGAGAGCACCCCAGACTAATTTAAATGAATACGCCGCAATTGATGTCTATAACATTAACTTGATCTATTTGCGACGTAATTTGATGGAGAATCTTATTGAAGATCATGAGAACTTCAATAATAAGGTTATTGGGTCTATTGTGAGAATTAGAATATCAAGTAATGATCAGAAGCAAGATGTTTACAGGCTTGTCCAAGTTGTAGGTATAGTTCATACGTTTATGAAATGCATGTTTGAGCTTCTCCCTTTTAATCCTTCATATGTCTTCCTGAATCTGTTTGTACGTAAATAATTCAGGGACTACTAAGGTGGGTGAGCCCTATAAAATTGGCGACAGGACAGCAGATGTCATGCTTGAAGTTTTAAATTTAGACAAGAAAGAAGTTGTATCAATTGATGCCATTTCAAATCAAGTGTTTACTGAGGTACTAGAGATACATAATTCATCAGCTTCTCAACTTATCTCTGATGCTTTTGTTTAAAGTTTAGATGTTTCAAATCTTTACGTTCATATAGCAGGATCTTTTTTTAATATATTAGGCAAAACTCATATTTGAATTATAGTAGTGGTAGTAGTACCTGCAGAATATATTTCCGGTATCCTGATTTACCTTACTTAGCTCTGAAGGAGTTCTATAATACTTCTATTTTAAATTTTAATGCATTTGTGTTGTTATTGGCTGCTGAATTGTAACCACATAATTTTTTTGGTATGTGATCTGTGGTGATCGGTATTGGGCACCTTATTTACTCATAGTAATACTTCTTGCTCTTGACTTTAAGATTGGGATGAATATCTTATTTGAGAAATAATGCACTTTCTTTCACTTCAAAAAGATCAGCATTGTAAGTACCATTTATTTAAACTTCAAAAACTCATGTAATTTTTTTTTTCCCTAAAATACATATAAATTCTTAGGTATGAATATGTGCCAGGTGAAATTGGATTTTACAATCATAACATTATTATGTGCATGTATTGATGTGAAATCTTTCGTCCTCTCAGTAATGAGGATAATACAAGCAAAACTTATGCACCAGGCAACGTTAGCTCAACTTGATTGCACAACTGTGAATGCCCATTTTTATATATTTCTTTCAATATTTCCTATGGCTGCCTAATAATCTATGTTTGACATTCAGGACGAATGCAGACGGCTACGCCAAAGCATTAGATGCGGGCTTGTGAAACAGTTTACTGTTGTGAGTCCTCTTTGTATCATTGTTTCAGAATTTGAGTTGAAACTACATACCTTGTATCACTTACTTGTGTTTGGTTGTAGGGTGAGGTACAAAAGAAAGCTATGGCACTCCAACCAGTCAGGGTCAATGATGTGAGTTTTTGTTGGTTCTTATCTGCCTGAATTTTAATTTAGTGATTGATCATCAGATTTCTTTCAAGATTCCACTTCTCCGACCCCAAAAAGAAAGAAAAAAGAGAATCAATATTTTCCCCTCCTCCAATTCTTCTTTTCGTAGATGTTACTGTTATGGTTCTTTTGTTTCTGATATTCTAATTCTAAAAATAGTGGCTGGAGGCAGAGGTATCACGGTTAAATCATCTAAGAGATCGAGCTAGCGAGAAGGGGCGTAAGAAAGAATATCCTTTGTTTATAAATATCTCATTTATTGAAGCATATGGAAGCATTGGATGCCCCAAGTTGCAAAATGAAACATATTGCCTTCATGATGGATGAGCTAAAATTCTAAATTTCTGGAACATGAACATGAAATTTTTTAGATTAACAGGTGAAGCTGCTCTCAAGTCTTAGTTGTTGTTAAATAAACAGAGAAATATATATCTGTACTGTGATTTTTTGACTTGCTGATATCATAACCTGTTCATCAAATTAAGAAAGGTGAGGATTGATATCTTGGTCTATTGGAAGTTGGGTTAAACATGAGGTGCAGTGGAAGCTATGTTACAATTTCCAGGTGATCTGTATCGTGTGGCAAATCATGAGCCATGTGCTTTTTTGTGCCCTATTTGAGTCATTGAATGACATTTTATTTGACTACTGCGTTGTTTCAACATATGGTGAAGTTGTCAACAGTATGGATGAGAAATGCTCAAACAACAAATATGGGATTATACATTGAGTTGTTCTTCATCATCATCAATCATCAACTGCACCTTATCCCACTATGTGGGGTCGGTGGTGTGAAGTTTATAGTGTCAATTAATTGTCTAAAATTAGTTAACACTACAAATTCACACAAAAAGCAAAGTGGCAAAGTTTTACGCCGGATGCCCTTCCTGACGCAACCTTCATACGAAGGAGAAATGAGATGAAATTCCAAAACCATCAGCATCATAGGTTTTTCCACTTGCATGGAAAATATGATGAGACGGCGATGAGTTGAGATAGTTGCTCTAGTCATGTTCCATTACATGATTGATATTGTAAAATCAACATGTAGGTCATGGAACATGACCAAATACATTGAGTTGTTCTTCAATGATTAAATTTAGTCACGTCAATTTAAAATGTAGGAGGACTGTGGGTGTTTTATAGCCCTTCATTTTCACCATAATAGGAATTTATCCAAAAATAAGATTAGAAGTAGTTTGTTTTTCATTTGCCCCACAACTCACAAAATTATGATAATAGACTTTGCACATCTTTCTTAGAGTTCCTTAACAGTTTTCACGCTTAGAGAATGTGTAGACAAATTACAGCTGCTAAAATCACCCGAGCGCCGCAGAATTTCTGAAGTTCCAGAGATACATGCTGATCCAAAAATGAATCCAAATTATGAATCAGAAGAAGATACTAGAAGCGGTGGTGACAACAGTAAAAAAGGTACATCTATCGTGGGCTTTCCTTCTTGGAAATGTCTTTCTATCATTTATTTTATTCTTATTGTTTCATTAGTTAGAGTTTGCTGATGCTGCACTTAATTATGCAGATGAATATGTGAGGCCAAGCTACTCAGGGTTTCTTCGGAGTGGAAGGAAGCCCATTTCTCCTAATAAAAAGGTGATTTTTAAGATAATGAATAGGAGTAGATGGATCCTTTTTCTTCTTTTTTTTTCCTTCTATTTTTTCGTCCTGGAAAATTTAATTTTGAATTACATCTTGCTCAGGCAAGGAAGAAAGATCTATCCAGACACGAAATAGGTTGATAGAGAAAACAGATGCAAGTGGATCAAATAGTTCAGACAAACACATGACCGAAGTCAGTATCACTAACTCAGCTATAAGTGGTATGAATGATCAAGCCACGCAAAGGTCTGGATTAGACACCTTGACTGCAACGGCCTCAGTGGGAAACTCACCGTCTTCTAATATTATAGAAACTGAGAACCTTTGGCATTATCGTGATCCTAATGGTAAGATTCAGGGACCATTTTCCATGATGCAGCTCCGAAATGGAGTACAACCGACTATTTCCACCTGATATGAGGATATGGACAAATCATGAGCAATACGATTCGTTACTTCTCACTGACGCTCTGAATGGGAAATTCCATTTAGCATCAGAGTTGTCAAATTCAGGGCCACGGGAAGATTGTGCTACTGGGGAAAATGGTGTGAGTGAGGGTACAAATATGAGCGGTAGAGAGCAAGATAGTGTTTTGTCTGACAACAACACTGGACCTGTAAGGGCGGATGAGTCTGGCTCGTGGCCACAATGTTGGGATTTGCTTAAGGATAATAATTCTAGTGCTAATGATGTCGAAGCACGTAATTTGCTTCCTTCATCAAGCCCTGAGAAAACAAATGCAGCTCTACCTGATCGAGCCCAAGAGATTGATGATATCTACCATGGTTCACAAAACGGAGAAAAGAATTCAACTGGGCTTACTCAAAACCCGTTGACTACTGGGCTTGAACTTCAAAATCATGCTAGTAATGAGGACCGGGTGGGCCCATCTTCTGAAGAAAATTTGATATCTTTGAATATTGATCTGAGCTCAAATGATATCGAACCTGGGTCTGTTTTTGCACCACCTGATTCAAATAAACAGAGTTGCAATTTAAATGTTTTGGATCTTTCTAGTCCAACCCCAAATACAGCTGAAAATCAACATTCTGTCTCTTTAGATGTTTCAATGCAAAAGTCAGTTATTTTGGAGCTGCTAAGTCCTACACCAAGATCTAACAATGAAGGCCAGCCAACTGAGACCAAGCAATCTGAGTTTATGAATTTTCCGGTGCCAAATCCAGGCCAAGGTTGGAGTGGTGTACAACTTCCAGAAGTAGCTGATGAGTGGTGTGGATATTCCCCTACACCTGCAAAACCATCTGTCCAGGAATGGGATTCTGCTCTTGCCTCTGCATCTTTATCGAAACCTCCTGAAATTACGAGCGAGAACATTGCTGCCTCGACTTCAGATAATCAACAACTTATGCCTAATTGGCTGTCAATTATAAACGAGCCAATCGAGTTTGATGCTCTGGGCGAGGAATCGGTATCAGATTTATTAGCCGAAGTCGACGCAATGGAATTGCAAGGAACCTTACCGTCACCTACTTCAGCCATGAAGTTTGCTCGGGAATTAATCGAAGATTGTGAAGACGATTGCTTCAGTTCGATGGAGTTCAGTTCCACATACGATCCTCGAAAAGTGATGCCTTGAGCTCCACCGGGAGATACAATTGACTTCCCATCCTTCAGTGCCGGGTAATCCGATTGGGGCATCTCCCATCAATGCTTTCGATTCTTTGACGAGGTCAAGTGTACATTCATCGGCAAGTAATGAGGTTGAAACTAACGCTGGTTCAGAATTTCATCCCCCCGCACCGAACATGACTCAAGACATGGTTGGTGGTGCAGCTGTGGGTTCCGGCATGGGATCCGATACTGGGGACCCTGGTTGGGGGACGGTGCAGGGTAATATTAACCTGGTGACGGTGCAGGGTAATGTCAATCTTGTCTTGGGAGGACCTGGTTGGGGAACAAACCCAGGGACAGGCTGGGTAAACCCGAACCTAAATCCCAGTCCTAGAAATGGGAGTCTACCGTGGGATGGTCAACGCAAATATGGTGGTGAAAGGTTTAGTAGCCCTAGAGAATGGGGTTATCAAGGTAGGCCCCCATGGGGTAGGCAACCACCGTATGGAGGTGGAGGATATTCGAGACCTCTTCCGAAAGGGCAACGGGTATGTAAGTTTTACGAGAGTGGTCATTGCAAAAAGGGGGCCTTTTGTGATTACCTACACCCATGATTGGTTAGTTATCCCAACAATTTGTTTTGCTGATAAATCTTTGTATGATTAATTGCCGGAGTAATTTTTGTAGGTGTAGATTTGTAGTATGCGTTGGTTTAACAAAATATAGTGAGCAACTCGAAACACTTTAGTAATCACATAAGTTATTTACAAACCGACATGTTATTCAAGCCGTGTATTATTTCTGCTGACAGCCATTGTCCAACTCCTGCGAAGCCAATGAAGTTCGTTTGATCGACACTGCTTCACAACTGCCATTTATGAGGTTCTTGTGAAGACTGAGGATGAAGAATCGTAAAAGTCGATCTACAAGGTGTGACTCTTTGTATCCTTTGTTATCAGATAGGTAGGTAGCTACATGGGACTTTTGTAATATGCTACCTGTTTTATACCATCGTTGAGTCGGAACAGAAAACGTGGTTTCTTCTAATGCAAGGATTTGCGAGGGCTTTGAAGCAGAGAATGAATGGCTGCTGAAAGGCCAATCTGGAGGCCTAGGGCTAGGCTTATGTATAATACTTTATTCGACTCAGATTATTATAGAAGAGACCATGGAGTATATAGATTGCTAATAGTAGCACCAGAGTTGGTGTTGAGATGTTGAAGCTAATGAGTTTGCGCTAAAGCTTTTGCCCTTTAAAGAATTCATTAATTTTAGGGATAATGGTATTATCCATGCTACACTAGGTGTAGTACACTTGGTGCATGGATGCATAACAAGTGTCCCATTTTTTACATGGATGGATATCAAGTGTTAATTTATAGGTAGTGGGATACTTGTAATAGATTTACATCAAGTGTATGTACACCAAGTATATCATCTAAGGGGGTTGATGCTACCAAAGTGGGTTGTCCCAACCTCCTCATGATTTTACCAAGTGTCCCACTATGACGTATGCATGTATTTTTTTCCAAAAAATAAAATCAAAATGGGACACATGTCACAATCCGATGGGAGTTGGACACTACCCACTTGGGTAGCAATAATAGCATCTACTTACCCCATCTAAGGTATATCATCTACAAGACCAGGGATAATTACAAAAACTACCCCGGGAGTCTGAGTACAAAAATTTCTTGAGGTTTGATTATGTATTATACTTTACCCCCTCTATAAAGAAAAACATTTCAAACATTCCATTTATATTTATTGCAATATTTTTACAAATATTGCAATTACCTCCTTACTTTTAACAAAGAATTAAATTTCAAGGAGGTTTTTTGTAATTTTCAAACATCTTGGGTTTTTTTGTGAAATCAATTGGAACATTGGGGGTAGTTTTTGTAGTTATACCTTAATTTTAGAGATTGTCGAGAGGGTAAAAAAGCAATATTGGCTAATATTCGTGAAAAGCCAGTTTTACATGGGTTTTCCAATAAAATGGTAATTATGTAGAAATACATATATTTTGATTATGCATAAGTTTGAGGGTCAAAATATAAGAAACTTACTTTTATGTGTTTATAAAAAAACAACAGAAGCTTATATAGAGAAACAGGTATTTAAGTCTTACTTTCGGATCATTATAATGATAATAATAATAATATTCTAAAAATATAATATTCTCAAATGTTAAATTCTATTTTTGCTATTTCTTAATTTAAATTCTAAATTATACTTCCAGTCAGAAGCTGAAAATCAGCTCCAATATTACTTTTCAATTATTTTTCATGTATCCATTATGTATTATGAAAATTCATAAATTACCATATGGTAGAAATTAAAAAATAACGAGCATGGGTAGTAAAAGATATAAAAAGGAGAAAAAAGTACCTTACATTAGTTAATTAAAATGCTTATTTTTAATGATAAATTACAAAAATTATTCTTGAAATTCAATCTAATTGTAAAAAAAATGTAATTATTTTTAAAATTATAATACCCCGTAAAATATTAGGAATAATAATTTAAAGATTTCTCTTTATTTTACAACTATCTCTCTCAATTAGTGCAATTTATAAAATAAAAACAAAAGCTAAGAAAATACATCTTACTACTTTGAGTACAATATTAACCAGTCACAAATTAAAGGGATAATTACTAAAAGCCCCCTAAGGTGTGGGCTAATTACAAAAAAACTAAGAAATTTTTAGAAAATTACAAAAACCCGTGATGTTTGATTGTGTCTTAAATTTAAGAAGGTAACTATAATATTTTGATAAATTTAAGGGGACCTTTTGAAATATTTTTTTTTCAAATGAAGGAGGAAAATGTAAGACGTAATAAACCTAAAGGAATTTTGTTGTAATTTCCAAAAATTTGAGTTTTTGTAATTAGCCGGAATCGTACGTGTGTTTTTGTGATTATCCCTAAATTAAATTGAAGATTATATTTAAAATTATATTTTTAAAATTTAAAAGTATATTTAAAGACATCTTTTAGTTGGATAGATTATTTAAAAGTATACAAGATGAGGATTTCCAATATGATTGCTCTCCGAGAACTAATGCATATTCGCCTATTCGGAATTGGTTGTAGGTCAATTAGTTGATCATTTACAATCCGCACGTCGACTTGAGATCAAATCCCACCAATCACACTATACCAGGGATCTTTGAAGTTGTTTTAAATGGAACAAGTTTTATTGCAAACATGAATTCTTTTTTTGATAGGTATATAACATACACACTTATATAAGATTGAATTATGGTCAATTATCAATTCCGTCAATTACCCTGAAAGCACGAGATACTCTATTATCATTCTTGCACTCTGCATCCTCGCTATTAAGAAAAAATAATACAAAGAATATCCATATATTCATATTTTTCTTTTTGTGTACAATGAAGGGTAATGGGGGACGAAACATACGAACTCAGTATGATCGAACCCTGATCAATCGTCTTACAATAAAAAAACTTAATCATCGAAAGATCTGAAAGTTGATCCTCTGTATTCGTATACAAGAATGAAAAAACAAACATCACACGTATTTCTTATACGACGTCGTATAGCCTCGCCAGTTGCCGGCTTGCCGCTTCCTTTACTTCCAACCGTCAAAAGAAAGGAAAAACAAGAACAACGAAGACTGAGAAAATAGTCTCAGCAATTCTTCACAAGATCCCTCAATATATCTCATAGTTTTCGATGAATTGCCTGAATGTATTGGTTCTAATTTCCATAATGCAAATTTAATTCATTTTGCTTTACCGATCTGAACTATAAAAACGAACAGAAGAAAATATATGTCATCATCAACGTCGATGCTGACGGCGACGCAGAAGTACGCCGCGGGAGCACTGTTTGCGCTAGCCCTGCACCAGGCTCAGATCCACCAGACGACCCCTTTGGGCTTTCCCTCCCACAAAGACGACGACGACGACCCGTCGGAGGAACGAGTCAGTAGTAGCAGTAGTAGTGACGCCGTCTCCGATGATCCCCATCTGTGGGTCCACCCATCCTCGGGTCTTCTTCGTCCGGTCTTCAAGTACTGATCGTTCCTCATTTTTTGTGTGTGCTCGTGCAATATGTGAACGAGAGATGATTTTTGGTGTGTAATTATAGGTTTCTAGAAATTGATAGCAGAGCGTGGGATGGACTTGAGGAAACTGTGGCATATTCACCTGCCAAGCATCATGTTGGAGCTGTTAGTTCTTCTCAATTTTGTCTTCTCGTTTACTTTCTATTTTGAAGGTTTATGTTTCCTTTATCATTTTTGTTTTTTTTTTTTTCCCTTCAAGAACTTTGTTCTTCAGCAAATGCAAATGTTGTGATGCATGCGCTGGAATTTAGTTTGTTGCTTTTTGTTTTTTGGAGTAAGACCTAACAATTCTTTTAATTTGGTGGGAAATGGGCTATGCGAATTGCTTGTTTCAATTACTTGACAGAATTAATTTGTGGAAATATTTTCCTTATTGTAAGTGGAATTTTTATTATAAATTCTTGGCCTCAGAAAATAATACATGAAACTCGTTTGGCTATTGTTTTAGATAACTCCATGTCAGTGTTTAATGG